>CAUYUJ010015751.1:115824-165824 GCA_963575745.1 Prorocentrum cordatum
CTTCAGGGTCATAAATGGTGAGGAAGTCTCAGGCGAAACGCCCGGCCCGCCCTAAAAACTGGCTTCGGGGAGGACCGAATGAGGAGGAGGAGGAGGAGGACCAGTGTAAACCCAAGACACATCAACGATGTGTGGAGCATGCTCTCCCTCCAATCTCCATCTTCATAGGCCTCCGCAAGGATTCATTTCCGCAGGGAAGTGCCCCGTTGGGAGACAAGCGGTTGAAGATCCTGCAGCGCGCCGCCAAGGCGCGATATTTGGCTTCTCTCATGTGGCGTGCTGATGTTGTGTTGCTCACAGAGTCGCACGGCACCAACGGTGGCAATCGCGCTTGGCGCCCGCCACCTGGATACACTGCTCCCTGGTCTGCCGGCTACTCTGCAGGCCACACCGGGGTGGGCACCATTGTCAAGCAGTCTTGACTCGAGCAGTTCGATCCCTCTCCAGTCTGGGATGTTATCTGGCCCGGCCGCGCCGCTGCACTCGGGCTTCGGGGTCCAGCAGGCGCTCTGGATTTGATGGTGTCGTATCTCCCGACAGGCGCGGAGGTCTCGGACGCTGGCTTGCACGGGGTCTACCCGCAGGCCGTGGCCTCGTGCACCACCTTCCTGGCGCTAGGCAAACATCTTGGTTGGCGCCTTGGGCGGGCCGTGGCGCCGCGCAGCTTCGCACTGACACTGCTGGGATTAAGTCGGGCCTGTCCTTCTACAGGAGGAATATTGAACAATAGTTTAAAAAAAAGAGTGAGGGGACGATTTTCTGGCTGTTTCTAATCATTGTGGAGTATTTTTTGGTCTATTTTCAACTTTTCGGCTAAAATCCGCCTGTCGGGGGACATGCCCGACCTAATGCTCGGAGGTGGTTTCAATTACGTCACTCGGGCGGACGACCGCAGGTCCGCAGGCAGGGTTGAGGTGACTGGGCATAGGACCGCCGGTGAAGAGCATCCAGTCAGCTCGGCCGCCTGCACCACCTCCACGAGCTGTACCAGCCGGAATTCCATTGGAGCTCAAGAGACGGGGGTCAATGCAAACGGGGGTCAGACAGGGCACCAGATCGCTGCAGGATCCTACGAAGACTCCCTCTGGTTGACCCGGGTTAGCGAGCCGCTCGTGGCCGCGAGGCGGCCGCGCATATTGGCCGACCCGGGTTTGCGAAGGCCTGCGTTGCATTTTTTTTGTTTCTCCTGCATTGCAGTTTTTTGGTTTCCTGCTGACCTGGGTCTGATTGACCCGGGTTAGCAGATCCCCGAGGCCAAAGCTCGATCCCGTCTCGACCGCATCTACTGCAACGAGCATGTCTCCGAGCAGCTGGACAGGCACACACGGGCCGCAGCACTCGAACGGCGTCAGGATCGCTCGGACCAACGCGCTGTCCTCTTCACGCGCCAGGCGCCGTACCGCCCTGCGCTAGAGGAGCGCCCCCTCTTGGAGCGTGCCGTTCGGCATGCGGATTGGCCTTGACGGGCTGTTCTGAGTTGTGGTGATATGTTGAAGGAGGCCCCCGGTGTCTCCGCCCTCGGTAAGCTTCAGCTCCTGAAGGATGCCATGATCTCGGTCTCACGTTCCCTGGGCAACGATTTGGCAGGGCCTGAACTCGCGGAGGCGCTCGAGGACCGCCCAAGGCGTTACGATGAAGTTACGGACGGCCTCGGAGCGGGGTCTTCATGGAGAGGCGTCTGCGTGCTTCCTTCGCTACCCTGCCTTGGCTGCTCTGGTGACTAATCCTAAGGCGGGCCTGTCCCGCTACAGGAGGAATATTCAAAAAGAGTTAAAACATAGTATGGGGACGATTTTTGGATTTTTTTTTGACCATTTTTGTGTATTTTATTATCTTTAATTTTTCGTCCAACATCCTCCTGTAGGGGGACACGCCCGACCTAACCTTGGCTGCTCTGGTGACTAGTCCCGGTGATCTCACCGGCAACCTTTCGGCCAAGATCAACAGAGCCCGCGATCATACGATCCAGCTTGCACGGGACCACGCTTTGGACGAACTCGGACGGGCGCGCGAAGACCAGGGTGACGATCCAGTAGTCGCCCAACAGCGCCGCCAGGGGGGAACTCGACTCTTGTTCCGACCGGTTCCAGGCTGCCCGCGAACAGTTGCCGCTGGTTTGAACGCCGCGGGAGTAGTTTGTTCGGACGTCGACGGCATGTCGGACGCACTTCGCGGACATTGGCGCGAGGTGTTTCGTGAGCGGGGCGCCTACGAAGCTCTCCTCCAACAGTGGCTCGAGGAGGAGATGGATCCGAAGCCCTTGGCCGACACCATGCCTTTCCCCGCCGAGCTCTTCCAGCTCCGCCAGAGCCACATCCGGCAAGCGCTCCGCATGTCTAATTCCTCTTGCCCATGACCTGATGGGATACCGTTCGTGGCGTGGCGTCGCATTGAGGATTTCGCTATTTCTGTTCTTTTCGACGCTTTCCAGGCTACGACGGCGGAGGGAGGGCCATGTGCGATGTTGTCACAACTCGGAGACTTCAATTTGAGACTTCCGTTCTTTTTGCCCAAGCGGCCAACAGGAATTCAGGACGATGGTGTCGAATCTTATGCCCCCGACTCTGTCTGGCCCCATAAGCGTCACAAACACAGACAACAGGTTGTTGGCTAGTGCAGTGAGGATTCTTATCGAACCCTGGGTCGGCCCCCGTGTTTCCGAGTCGCAGCGCGGCTTCATATCAGGCCGCTCCATGTTAGCGAACATCGTAGATCTAGACGAAGATATGGCCACCGCAGCGCTAGAGGAGGATGAGGAGGGGGAGGAGGAGGAGGAGGAGGAGGAGGAGGAGGAGGAGGAGGAGGAGGAGGAGGAGGAGGAGGAGGAGGAGGAGGAGGCGGCCGCCATGTTTTTCGACTTTGCCGCAGCGTTTCCGTCCGTGGAACACATCTTCTCGCACAGTCTTTTCGCTGCAATGGGCTGGCCCTTGTGGCTTCTGCGCTTCATTCGTGTGCTTTACCGGGCGAATCGGTATTCTCAGGTGGCGTGCGGCTCGCGGCACGGCGGCTTCGAACTTGCGCGTGGTATCAGGCAGGGGTGCCCGTTATCTCCACGGTTGTTCGCCGTCGCATTTGACCTTCTGTGGCGCCGGATCCACGGGGGTTTTCCCAAGGCGTGCGTACGTGCATTTGCTGATGATCTTGCAATGGTTCTTTCTGGATTCTTCTAGGTGGCTCCAGTCTTGGAGGAGCTTTTCATGACCTGTGCTCGCATCTCGGGCCTTCCCCTAAGCATCCATCGCTAAGACGGTGGTCGTGCCACTGGTCCAGCGTGACGTAGTTTTGTTGCGCTCGCTCTTGTCGCGGGCTGCTCCAGCCTGGACAGGAGTCACAATCAGCTGTTTGCGAAGTACTTGGGGTTCATCCTTGGCCAATGCCGTGCGGACGCTTCAGGGAAGGCTCCCTTGTGGACATGTGTTGGAAAGCACCCAACTTTGGGGGCAGGTGGGGTCTGGGCTCTGTGCGACCCTTCGGGCACATAACGTATTCGATGCGAGAGTCCCCATGTTCGTAGATGAGTTGGATGCCCTTCCCGCCGCCTTCGAGCCCCGCGAGTTCCGGGCATGCGCGGCGAGTTCCGGGCATGCGCGGCGCTGCTGCCAGGCCCCCGGGATTGGATGCCTCCGCGGTGTCTTCACAGATTGCGCGACCTCGGCTTCCCCGTGGAGGTCCCGGACCTTCGGGCGAGATGTTCAGCTGCCAAAGTTCGCGCCTTCTACTTCGAGGATCGGGATGGCTGTCTGCGAGTTCCTGAGTGGGCCGCCCGACTACGACAGGCGATCTGGACTTCGCCTCGCAGCGCGTAGCAGCTTGCAGTACTTGGCTGGACGGTGCGTTGTTTCTGCAGCTGGAGCAGGCGGAGGCCACCGTGAGGGCTGCGAGTCTGAGGTCCCCGCGCTTTCGCTGTCCGTGTTGCGACGCGGGACAAGGGGCCCAGCCGCATTGATTGGTAAGCCCGGGCGGCGGCCATGAACCCGGCCGTGCTGGACGGGGCAGCTTTCCACTCCGCCGATGTGTGGACCATAGGGAATTGGACGTGCTGCCTGGACTCCGGATGTCGCGGGCCCTGAGGACGTTCACGATCTTGGCTGAGCGCGTACTTCGCGAGTTTGGCGGCAACCCTCCAAACAATTTGCAATGGTTGGGTGACGCGCCGCCGTTTCCAGCAGGCTGCCCGCAGGGGGAAGACAGCATCAGGGGAAGACAGAATCAGGAAATGCACGCGGCGGCCTTTGTGTACGCGCTTTATCGTTGCGGTGGTTCCGCACGGCATGGCGCCCTGCCATCAGCTGAGTACCGCGAGGCCTTCCCTACATATGTGTGGGAGGCTGCCCGCGACCATCGCCAGGCGTTCAGCCTTCTTTCGCGCGTCCGCGCGCGGCCGCGCGACGGTGGTTAGGAGCCTGGTCTCGTCTTCTGCTCGTTCCCCGCTGCTCTCTCCGTCTTGGTTTGCGGGCTTGGCCCATTGCCTCTGCCTAGTTATACGCTTACCGTGTTCACTTAAATAAATATATATATATATACATATGTATATATATATATATATATATGTATGTGTGTATATATATATATATAGTTGTTGAAATGTGTCGCCCATTCGCGCGGCGTTCTGGAAGCGCGCCTTGGGTCTTTTGGGCGCCTGGGCTCGTGGGGGTCGGTGGGCTGGGACCCTCGAGGTTCTGCGTAGTACTCCCTCTCCTCCTCCTCCTCCTCCTCCTCCTCCTCCTCCTCCTCCCTTTCCCCCTCTTCCTCTTGCTCCTGCCGTGGTGAATGTCTTGCTTGGCCGTCGAGGCTGCTCAATACGGGTCTGTCGCACAACAGTTTGGCAGGCCAGGGGTTGATACGTTTTTGGGCTAATTCGTATCCTGCGCCGTCTCGTTTCTCTTTCGGACTTCCTTCGGCCATCAGTCGGTTCGTGCTCGACGTTCGCTGTCTCGGCGCATTCTCTTCAGCGCTGGCGGGATGCATCCCGCACGCTTGGTGAGGAAGAACACGGCTTTCAAACGCAACCGTTTTCTCGTTCGTGCCGTCTTTCGCCATCCCGATGCCTTCTAACGTAGCCTTCGGCGTGTGGCGGTATCCACTTTTTGGCGCCGGCCTGATGCGTCTTGACGATCCCGCATCATGCCAAGGCACCATTCCTGGGACTTCAAGACCGCGAGTCAACGTAACTGTTGCGACCTGGCGATCGGGAATCGCTCCAGAACGCCGTTCTTGGTACCTTAACCATGAGAACCAACACATTATTGCAACTGCTTAATTGTTTAAGACGAATATGCGCGGCGCTAAGGCGAGAACCGCATTTTGAAGACGGGCCGCCCTCCATCCGTGAAGCTCTTGCACATTTTACAAGCGAAGGTTGGCGGCGCTAAAGCGAAACCACACTTTGACATCCACGTGTCCTCAATCCGTGAAGCCTCGCTTAGGTGAGAGTTACATTTTGAATACCACGTGTCTTCAAACCGTGAAACTCTTGCAACTTTTTGGAACTAATGTGCGCGTCGCGAGGGCGAGAGCTCCGTTCTGGAAGCGGCCCGCCCTCCGTTTGTGACACGGTTATTATTTTATATTTGAGGTTCATAGAAGGGTATGGACATATCAGGCGAAACGCCTGGCTCGCCCTTCCGGCAGGCCTCGGGCTGCGCCAGGGAAGGGTTTCGGGTTTAGGCTTTGGGGTTTATGGTTTAAGGTATGCTCGCCGCAGGTTGGCTGGAGGCAAGACCCGCAGCCGTGTCGTAGGCACTGGGCAGAGCGCAATCATAACCACTTGAGACCTCTGTTTTGATAGAGTGCTGGAAGTGCTCTGTCCTGGAGCTTCTCGCTCTTGGGGGCCTCTTGGGGCCTCTTGGGGCCTCTTGGGGGCCCGAAGAGGCAGGTCGTGGCAGGTCGATCGTGCCTTGGCCTCGAGGCCAAGGCGACCCCACCGTTTGGTCGCCTCTCGGGGTGCCTCGATCTGCGCCCGCAGGCGCGGAGGTCAGCCCGGGAGGGCTGCAGCTGCGTGGGGAGCGGGGTCGCCCCTTCAAGCGGTATAACGCTCCCTCGTTCCTCCCTCGACTCCCTTGCCGCCCCTACTTGTAGTCGCAGGAGAAGGAGGAGGACAAGGAGGAGGACGAAGAGGAGGAGGGGGAGGGAGGAGGGAGGAGGGAGGAGGGAGGGGGAGGAGGGAGGAGGAGGGAGAAGGTAGAAAGAGGAGACAGAGGAGGAGGAGACGAGGAGGACGAGGAGGGAGATGAGGATGGGGAGGAGGAGGAGGAGGAGGAGGAGGAGGAGGAGGGAGGAGGAGGAGGAGGCGGAGGAGGAGGAAGGAGGAGGAGGAGGAGGAGGAGAGGGGAGGAGGGGGGAGGAGGAGGAGGAGGAGGAGGAGGTGGAGGTGGAGGTGGAGGGTGAGGTGGAGGAGGAGGATGAGGAGAGGGAGGAGGAGGAGGAGGAGGAGGAGGAGGAGGAGGAGGTGAAGGTGGATATTGAGGTTGGGAAGGATGAGGATTGAGATGAGGATAGTGATGATGATGATAATGATGATACTGGTGGTGATGATGATGATGATGATGATGATGATGATGATGATGCTGATGATGATGATGATGATGATGATGATGATTACGACGATACTGATGATGCAGATGATGATGATGCTGCTGCTGCTCATAATGATGATGGCGGTGGTGGTGGTGGTGGTGGTGGTGATGTTGACGATGATGACGATGCTGATGCTGCCGTTTATGGTGAGGAGGAGGAAGATGAGGATGCATATCGTGATGGCGAGGGGGGAGCAGGACGATGATGATGATGCTGCTGCTGATGATGGCGATGATCCTGATGATGATGATGATGATGATGATAATGATGATGCTGATGACGATTATGATTGTGGTGGTGGTGATGATGATGCTGCTGATCATTATGGTGATGCTTATGATGACGATGCTGCTGCTGCTGCTGCTGCTGCTGATGATGATGATGATGATGATGATGATGATGATGATGATGATGCTGATGAGGTTGATGAGGATGATGATGCTGATGATGCTGATGATGCTGATGCTGATGCTGCTGCTGATGATGATGCTGATGATGATGCTGCTGATGATGATGATGATGATGATGATGATGAGGATGATGATGAGGATGAGGATGAGGATGAGGAGGAGGAGGAGGAGGAGGAGGAGGAGGAGGAGGAGGAGGAGCAGGAGCAGGAGCAGGAGCAGGAGGAGGAGGAGGAGGAGGAGGAGGAGGAGGAGGAGGAGTCGCGGCCCCTGCTGCTTCATCCGCCTTCCTGGCTCCCCCGCCGCCCCGCGGCCCTCCGAAGCCCCCCCCCCGTGCCTCCTTCCTCATCCCGTTGGGCGTGATCCTGTACAGTCAGGACGCTGAAACCTTGGCGCCCTCGAGGGCGCGAAGTTATTTGCTCTTCGCGCTTCGCGGTTCGGCTCCGATTCCTCCTCGTCATCCTTTTCTCCCCTGGGATGCGGCGCGAGAGCGCGAAGTTATTCGCACTTCGCACTTCGCGCAGCGCCAAGCGCGAAGTTGGGAGCCCTTGTGAAATGAGGAGCAGCTCCGGTCTGGAAGGGGCTCGATGTTCGCTAGGTCCTGCCGTGGCTGTTCGTCTAGCCTTCCTCGTGCCCGCAGGCGCTTCGTTCCCTATTTCAGGGGCTTCGCTCTTTGTTTCAGCAGCCCGGCTGTACTCGGCGGCTGGCGTTCTGAAGGCCACGTTCACGGGCTCTTAGTTGCACGCGACAATCATATTTTTGGTCCTGGTGGTCTGTTTTACCATGTGCAGCTGGCACGAGGGTTAAGAACAACCGTCTATGGTTCGCATCCGTTACGATTTTGTCGATTCGGCTCCCGGGCCCGAGCGCGACGTAGCCCACAGAAGGCCGATCGCCGGATTCGTACCGCCGCTTTGAAACTCTCGTCGATCACTGGCTGCTGGCTGCTGCAGTGGGGCTCGACCCTCCAGGGGGCGAAGATGACGCCAAAATGAGCGACGCAGAACGACGGGGTCGTCTGCGCCGACATTGGCGCGTAAGATGCCCTTGTAAGGTCGCGCGTAAGTGCCTTCGCTCTCGATGTGGTGCGGCCCGCGTAAGCTACTCCGTAAGGTCGCCATGCCGTCTCGCGTAAGACCCCTCCCCCCTCGTCGCTCGAATGGTAGGGAAGAGTTTGCTTACCCCCCCCCGTCGGCGAAAGTCCCCCCCCCCCCGACCCGACCCGCGGAGGCGCTCCAGGACGCCCTGCAGAAGTCCTACGAGGCGCGCATGGGTCTCATCGGGCAGCAGCAGGAGCGGCGCGGCCCCCCCCTCCCCGCCGAGCAGGGCCTTGCCCGCCCGCCAGCCCGGCCCCCATAGGCCCTCCGCCGAGGAGTTGGCCACGCGTTGTGAGCACCAGGGGGTCTGGGAACCGAGGAGCCTGGGATTTGCTTTGCGTCGCAGCGCGGCGGAGGCAGCCCGCACGCGCGCCCCGGCGGCCCGGGCCACGGAAAGCGCGAACGAGCCCGGCGACAGGGGGAGGGAGAGACAGGCGAAGGCGGCCGCGAGGGAGGGAGGGGGGGGAGGGTCGCCGAACGCGTTCCACTGCTCGCAAAGTGCCTACTCGCAAACGTCCTAAAAACCATACGTCTGCCTGTGTGTAAGATATCGTAAATCCCTTGCGGCGGATCCAGGCCATTTGCGAGTAGTTGGTTTGCGAGTAGTGGAACCCGCTTGTCTAGAGGGGAGGGCACTCCCATGGCGAGGTGCGTCGCCGCGGAACGGCAGAGCGTTGGGAACACGACCGAGCAGGACTCCTGATCGGGCCCCGTTCTCTCTCGCTCTCCGGCGCTCGGGCGCCACGCCCGTGCAGCACCCTCCACGGTGCCCGTGTGTGCGGGCGTGCTTCGTGCTTCGTGGGGTTCAGCCGGGCACGGCGCTCTGCAGGAGGAATCTTCAGAAATTGCCCGAAATTAGTCAGGGGACGAGTTTCCCAAATCCGCCTGTAGGGTGACATGCCCGGCCTAATCGTGGGGGTCTGGGGCGGTCGCGCATCCCACATCAGGTTGCCAGCCGGGAGCCTCGCCAGCAGTCGAGGAGGTCACCGCGTTGCGAGGGGGGAGGCGCCGCCCAAGCAGCTCCGGACCTCGCGGTACTTTGCTTGCC
The DNA here is from genome assembly GCA_963575745.1 of Prorocentrum cordatum. Classification (NCBI taxonomy): domain Eukaryota; class Dinophyceae; order Prorocentrales; family Prorocentraceae; genus Prorocentrum; species Prorocentrum cordatum. The sequence goes on from CAUYUJ010015751.1 coordinate 124,953, forward strand.
GAAGCAAGCGCGCCGCCAGAGTGGAATGGACGTCTGCATTCAAACTGTCTGGCCCGGACTGACGGGGCCCCTTCGTGGTGGCAAATAAATCCATTGGATAAGGTTAGGGATGGGATCATGTGGGCGTCGCTGTCTGTGCCGCTGCCGTCGCCGTCGGCCTCCTCACGGGGGCCAACCTTTCGCGGCGAGGTTTTCAGACGTTTCTGTGGATTCTGGGGGGCATTCCATCTTCGGGATGCCCTCCAGCGGCTGCGCCTCGCCGAGAGGCGCCAGGGTCTGCCCAGATCGTCCCGAACGACCTCCGGAAAGCCAACTCGTGACCCGAAAGCCAAGTGGCAACGTTGGGGGGGCATGCATCGGCCTCCAATCGCCCGCCCGTTGATCGCCGATCGGGGGCCGGATAGTAGAGGTGCCACAGGCTGCCGGCCGGCGCCTCGTGGGTGGTGCAGCGTGGGGGCCCCGACGAACAGTAGGACCAATGGCAACGTTAAGGGGGGGGGGATAGGCTCGGAGGTCGGGGGGGGGGGATGCGTCGGCCCGCGTTCGCCCATGGATCGCCCACGGGGGCCCGATCGCAGGAGGAGGAGGAGGACGAGGAGGAGGAGGAGGAGGAGGAGGAGGAGGAGGACGTTGAGCAACAGGAGGAGGATGAGGAGGAGAAGGAGGAGGAGGAGGACGAGGAAGAGGAGGAGGAGGTGGAGGAGGAGGAGGAGAAGGAGGAGGTGGAGGAGGAGAAGGAGGAGGAGGCTCTCGCCAGAGACTTCACTTGCAGTACGAACGAAGGGCGATCCCTTTGCTAATGGGGGGCTGTCGCTGGGCATTCACCGGCGCCACGCGCGCTTGTCGTACCATTTTCGAGCAGTCGCACATCAGGAGGGGAAAAACACACAGACACAATAACGTCGATTCCCAGGCAACTGTTGGAAAATATGGGACGTGGACGACAGCGCAGAAACTACATTTGAACAATATGGGGACTCCGGGGGCTTGTGACTACCTGTTAGTGCGTCCCCCAGGGCTCTTTCACACACGGGCGGAGGAAGGTGCGTTCTCAAATTTGGGTCGATTCTGATCATTCTGGAGCTTTCGAGGGCAGCTCTCGTGGGGATTCCATTGGGCTCTCGTGGGAGGCCCTGGAAGCCTTGAGGGCGAGCCTCGCACCCCCCCGACGGCATTCGGCATCGTCGTGAAACAGTCACGGCTGGTTCGTTCGCCCCGTCCCTCTTCGGGCAAGCGTGAGATACAAGTTTGTGGGGGCTCGGGTTATATCGGGCCTTCCCCTCTACAGGAGGAATATTCAAAAATAATCAGAAATAGTCAGGGGACCTTTTTTTTGTTGACATCTGTTTATCTATTTTTGGGGTATTGTTTATTTTCTCGTCCAGAGTCCGCCTGTAGGAGGACACGCCCGACCTCAGGTTCAACGCCGCTTTTTGACAGTCCCGGCGTGAATCTTGACGGTCGACTTTTCGTGAGGTGTCTGCAGCGGGACGTCGCGCCGAATGTTCAGCTTAGATCCTGCAATTTTGCGGACGGCCCCGTGAGGCACGTTTGAGTCCCCAGAAGTGGAGTCTTATTTGGCGGCGCGCAGAGGGGGTAGGGGTAGGGGGAGGGCGGAAGGTTTCTCAGAAGGATGCTGCTTCTTACAAGCCTCGGGCCTTGCATTTACAGACAAGGCCCGCTCCTTCTAAGAGGCAGGGGTGCTCCTAAGAAGCCTCTCTCCCCTCCCCCTCCCCCCCCTCTGCGCGCCGCCAACTTTTGCCTCCCCGATCTTCTTCTCTCTCTCGGCGACGACGGGTGGCGGCGACGACGACGCGAGCGACGGCGTCGTCCCCCCGCGCGCGTGCCCGTAGCGCGGGTACACGCCGCGCGCGGCGGCCGCGGCCTCCTCGGGGGGGCAGCCAGGAGACCGAGCTCGTGCAGGAGGAGTTTGCGACCCTGGAGGAGAGGGCGCGGCCAACCCCCCTCTCTCCCGTCCTCCTCTTCTTACCTCCCTCCTCGCCCTTCCTCGCGCCTCGAGGGTTTCTCCGAAGGGCTTCGGCGACCCGTCCTCCGCCTCCTCCTCCTCCGCCACCTCCTCCGCCACCTCCTCCGCCACCTCCTCCTCCTCCTCCTCCTCCTCCTCCTTGGGTGGCCTACGGCCCCAGGGGAAACCGTGCACTCGGGCCATGGAGCGAAAGAGACAGAGTCGGTAAGCTATTTCGGAACGAGCCAGTTCCAGAGCAGATCCGCGCGTGAGTCGACACCGGACGGCTTCGTTACGGACCCTATCGGGGTCAGCATGCATCCCGTCCACCCTGGATTCATCTCATCTCTTTGCACTCCTTGTCCCTCCTCCTCGGCCGCCTCGCCTCCCTCCTCCACCCTTTCCCTCCTCAATCTCCTTTTTGCCCCTCTCCTATTCTTCCTCCTCCTCTTCCTTCTCAACGCCCTCCTCCTCCCACCTTCTCCCTCCTCCTGCTTCCTCACTCCTTCTTCGTTTGCTCCCTCCTCTTTATCGCCTCCCTCTTCCTCTTCGGTCAGTGAGGTGCCATCGGCTTGCTCGAATAGCATCCAGCGGGGTGGTGAATTGGACTGGCGGTGTCGTTTGTATTCGCATCCTTCCGTGCGCACACCCGAGGGAATGGTCCCAATGACGTCTTCACCGCATCAGTGGCATAACTGTTCGTGACCATTGGGCCAGCTGGCCAGCAGGAGGAGGAGAAGGAGGAGGAGGAGGAGGAGGAGGCGGAGGAGGCGGAGGAGGCGGAGGAGGCGGAGGAGGAGGAGGCGGAGGAGGAGGAGGAGGAGGAGGAGGAGGCGGAGGAGGCGGAGGAGGAGGAGGAGGAGGAGGAGGGAGGAGGAGGAGGAGGAGGAGGAGGAGGAGGAGGAGGAGGAGGCGCGCGCGCGCCGCCGCGCCGCGCGGCAGCCGCGCTTCGCAGCGCCACGCCGCGACGAACGGGTCTCGGCGCCCCCGCGCGCGCGGGCCCCGGCGCTCGGCGGCGGCGGCGGCCGCCACGCCGCGTGGGGCCCTCGGGCCGCGAGGTGCCGGGAGCGCGCGCGCGGGCCGAGGTCCTCGACTGCACCGTAGGGTGACCCTTCGCGGGAGTGACCTTTGGTGCGGGCCCACAGGGACACCCCGATCGCCGAGCGCGACGCGGTAGTAGCGTCTTGCGCGCTCGTGTGTGGCCCCCCCCCCCCCCCGCGGCCCCCCAAACGCCGCGCACCAGAGGTCACCCTTATCCAGGGGCACTCTTGCGTTGAGTCGACGTCCTCGAGGTCTTGCCTGCTTCTGGCCCAGCGACGTGTGTCATTTAGCTGGATGAATCGAGGCATACGCAGGTAAACAGGAGGGGAAGCACACACAAAGACACAAATAATCGTCGGTCCCCAGGGGAGTCTGGGAAATATGGAAAATGGAGGGGGAAACGCATATCCAGGAAATACGGGAAATATGGGGAGTCCTGGGATTTGTGTCTATTGATTTGTGCGTCCATGGGCCCCTTCAGGTAAACCGAAGTATGTCCAGGTAAATGCTGGTAGATCCAGGTGCATCCGGGTGAACCCAGAGGTCTCCACGGAAAGCTGAAGCAATTCGTGGCCGCTCCAGCGCGTGTCGACGGACGGGGGCGCGCGCGGCCAGGAAGCGGTGGATCGCGCGCGCGGACCGACGAGGATCGCACGGCTCGGGGGCGTCCAAGAGGTGGGTTAGGACCATCGGTGCGATCGAAACGGGTGCGGAGAAAAGGGGCACGAAGGCAGTAGCTCCTGCCAGTTCGAGCAGGGTTCGCTGTCGGCGTCGCCGCAGACGATGTCCATTTGTGACAGAAGGCCGCCTGCCCAATCGCGGCCGCTGTCGGTTCTGGACAGCGTTTCTTATTTGGCGTCGTGCGATTTTTCTTCGTGCCCATCTCGGGCGTCCGAAGACCAGGATGGTGGTGGACACCAGTGCCAGGTCCGTGAGATCTCCCAGACCTCATGGTCCGTTCTTCTTCCTTCAGCTCGTTCCTTGGCATCCCCCCCTCGTCCGCGCGCACGTGCCTCGGGCCCTGTTGCGCACCGCCCCTTCGTCCTGACCCCCCGCCTTGGGCGCACCCGAAACGATGGAGGGTAGAGGGTTGTGCAGGCCTCTTCGGCCCGGGCCGCCGACCTAAGAGGACGACGACGACGACCACGACGGCGACCACGAGGACAAGACAACGACGAGCTGATGACCCTGTCATAAGCTCGGGACATGGGGCGGGCGGTGGAGGGAGGGGGAGGGGGACGGGGAGGAGGAGGAGGAGGAGGAGGAGGAGGAGGAGGAGGAGGAGGAGGAGGAGGCGGAGGCGGAGGCGGAGGAGGAGGAGGAGGAGGAGGAGAAGGAGGAGGAGGAGGAGGAGTACCCTGGAATGGTACAGTGTAGAGAATTTAGGTGTTTGGGCGTTTGTTGTCTTTTTGAAGCCTTCGCGATACCCTGGCGTTTGCCGTGTTGTATTTCTGGCGTTTGCCCTCTCTTTGGAGGCCTTCGCGATGGTCCGGGCTGATTCTCATCATCATTTTGGCTTAGTTTCGTCCGCGGAGAGTTCCAGGGTCCGATCTTTGAGGAGGGAGCTGCAGAACGGGGCGTCGCCAACTTTTTTGGCAGCTTTGGATTATAGAGGCCGTCCCCTGGCCACAGGGCGGTCAACCACGACTCAAGATGAAAAGCCGGTTCCGGGAAGTGGTCGAGACCTCCTGGGTCCCTTTCTCGAGGAAGAACCAAGGAGTCGGATGTTTGCGTTCGAGTTTTGTAGTTTGAGCGCTGTTCGGTATAGGTCGGCCTCTTGGATGCCTATTGGCTTGCCTACCTACCTGGGTTGCCTCACCTGACCTATTCCGCCCGCCTGCCGAACATACCAGGCGGCCCGCCTAACCGACCCACCTGATTGACCAATCTCGCGAAGAAGAAACAACGGCATGAACATCTGCGCGCGGATTTCTTGGATCTGCGCTGGAGCTGCCTGGCGGCGCCTCTGGCGCCACCCCTGGCGCGCCCTGTGCGTCAGGGAGGAGAGGGGGTCCAGCGCGGATCCAAGAAAGCCGCACGGACTTTCGAGCGTCCATGCTCCTGCCGTGCTGGTCTTTCTTTCTAGAACCTCCCCGACGCACCTGCCTGGCCGGCCTCTCGGACCGCGCGGTGGCTCTCCCACCTCCTCCGCCACCTCCTCCTCCTCCTCCTCCTCCTCCGTCTCCTCCTTCTCCTCCTCCTCCTCCTCCTCCTCCTCCTCCTCCTCCTCCATCTCCTCATCCCCCCGCGGCCTCCGCGCGAGTCCCTCTGCAGCCTCGAGCCTCCCCCGCGGGCGCGCAGCCGCGGCCTCCGCTCCCCCGAGCTCGCCTTCCCCCTCGCGGACGATGTCGGAGCAGGTGAAGCTGTTCGGCAGGCCTCCCCCCCCTCGCTGTACGGGGGAGGGGGGGGGGAGCAGCAGTCGCGCCAACGCCGAGGGGGGGGGCGGAGAGGAGAAGCGAGGAGGGTGCAGGGCGGGGGGGGAGGAGGGGGGGGGGGGGGAGGTGGGAGATGCAGCTGGAGGGGGAGGACGAGGGAGGAGGAGAGAGGGGGGAGGGAGGGAAGGAGGGAAAAGGGGGCGAGGGGAGGGAAGTAGCGGGGGCAAGGAGGGAGAGGAGGGAGAGCGGTGGCGCGCCGCCGTGAGGGTGAGGGCGGCTGGCCCCCTCCTCCCTCCTCCGCCCCTCCCCCGCCCCTCGTCCCTCCTCCCTCGTCCCTCCTCCGCCTCCTCCCCTCCTCCTCCCTTCTCCATCCCTCCTTCATCCCTCCTCCTCCTCCTCCTCCTCCTCAGCCTCCATCCTGCCTCCTCCGCCACCTACCGGTCCTACTCCTCCTCCTCCTCACCTTCTCCCCCCTCCTCCCTCCTCCAGTCTTCTCCCCTCCTTCTCCACCCTCCTACTCCTCCCTCCGCCAATCCTCCTCCATCCCCCCGCCTCCGCCTCCATCTCCGGCCTCCCCCGACCGCGCCTCCTCCTTCCTCCTCGGTACTCTACCTCCTCCGCCCCTCCCCTCTTCTTATCCTCCTTCATCCTCCTCCCCTATCTCCTCCTCTCCCCTCCCCTCCTCCCTCCTCCCTCCTCCGCCTCCTCCCCCTCGCCCTCCCTCCTCCCTCCCTCCGCCTCCTCCCTTGTCTGCCTCCCTTCCTGCTCTTCTCCCTCCTGCTCCTCCTGCCTCCCCTTTCCTTCCTCCACCCTTCTCCACCCTTCTCGCTGCTCCTCCCCCGTCCGCCTATCCGCCACCTTCCCTTCAATAGACACAGCCTCACTTTTCCGATAGCGCATAACACGGTGGGGTCGTTCCAGGAGTTCCAGTTCCGCTGTGACACGCGTCCGCGGATGAAGAAACACTCAGCGTAATGGGTGATGGATGGGTGGTAGGGGTAGGATGTCTGATATCTCGCGAGCGCGCCTAGCTTGTCCTCCTCCGCCTCCCCCTCTCCGCCTCCTCACTCGTCCGCCTCCCCACCCTTGCCCTCCTCCCTCCTCCTCCTGCCTCCCTCCCCCTCCCTCCTCCTCGTCCCTGCAGGGTCCACTTCGATCCGATCGAGCCGATTCGATGTCGATTCCAGCCGGCCCGATCCGATTCGTTCCCGATGTTCCGCCGCTCCGATGCGACCCGGCGTCTGCGTGGTGCTGTTGTGCACCTGGCGCGGCCGATCCGATTCGATTCCGACCCCGTGCCGATGCGTTCCGATTCGGTTTACATTCCGAGCCAGTGCGGTGTTTCGATTCGATGTGACTGATCCTGCCCGCTGCCTCCTCCCTCCTCCGCCCCCTTCGCCTCCTCCTCCTCTTCCCCCTCCTCCGCCCTCCTCGCTCCCCGCCGCGCCTCCTCCGGCGGTGCCCCCCTGCCGGGCTGTTTCGCCAGGTGGGCGTATGAGGACCGCGCCTTCCCTTGCAGCGGGGATAAGCGTCGTCGTCGTCGTCGTCGTCGTCGTCGTCGTCGTCGTCGTCGTCGTCGTCATGCTGGTCGTGGTGGTGGCGGTGGTGGTCGTCGTCGTCGGAGGTGGCGTGGCGGAGGTGGAGGACGATGGGGCAGGAGGGAGTCCAAGTCTTGGTCGTAGTTTTGGTGTTCGTTGCAGCCTTGCTGCAGTCCTGGATCTGAGTCGTGCAACTGGTTGTGGTTGCGTTTGTCTTAGTCTGAGCCTTCGTCAGGCTCTCAGTCGCAGCCAGAGCCTCAGCGTGATATCTCGGCCCGGGCCTTGGCCCAGGCCTTGCTCTTCGGTCTCGCTCCCGGTCGCGTTTCGGCTCCCACTCGTTTTCCTCGGCGTGGGTGTTGGTCTACGTCCTCGGCCTCGGACTCAGCCCTGGTCTTGCTCAGAGGTCATGGGCATGGTCTTAGTGGCAGTGGCAGTCTCAGCATTGGCCTTCATGCCCAGTTACAGTTTTGGCCGTCATTGCACGTCGAACATGGCTTGTAGTCCTGTCCTTGGTGTTTGTCCATGCCTTTACTTTGGATTTGGTCTCGGTATTCGGCGTTCGTCTCAATCGACGTACGAGTCTGATTTGTAGTCATAGTCTTGAACCTTCGGTGTTGCCATACTTCAGGCAACACCTGTAGCAAGGATGAGCGACTTTCCAAGATTGCTCTTTCACCCTTTCCCTTCGGCCCATGATTGGCCACTGTCGCTGGGCGCGCCACGCTCGGATGACTTCAGCATGGCCGTCAAATGCCCTTGCATCCTTATCGTACATTCTTGCTGTCAGTGTTGGCTGCAGTATTTTTTAGTCCTTGGGCATGCGCCAGATTCGAGGGAGTCGCAGTCGGGCTGTGAGTCTTAGGGCGTAGTCCTAGTTGCAGTCTTAGCTTAGCTACAATTTGAGCCGTGACCGTAAGTTCAGGCAGAACCATGGCGGCACCCGTGGCCCCAGCCTTGGCCAGTCGTCGCCTTAGTCTCTTCCTGAGTGGCACGGTCAGTCTTCAACAGTGTGAATTTTGTATTTGGCGTTCAATCTTGGACCTTCGCAGAGCCAGTGTGAAGCTTACCCCCCAGTCTTAGATTTCGCCTTACCATGGTTTCTCATCAGTACGCCAACATTGCCTGTCGTTCTCTCATGGAGCCAGGTGTGCAAACACACCGTGCGGCATTGTTGGCAGTTCTTGACGCTTCGCGTTCCCCTCCCGTCCATCCAGCAACGAACCACAAGTGGGTCGTCGTGAGAAGGTGGGTGTGGGGGACCATTGCTGAACCAAACGGAGGGGAATCCGTGAAACCAAAGTTGGGTTCAACCTTAGCCTCTCCCAATCATGACCAATTTGGGGATGTGTAACTTCTTGGCAATTTCAGGGGTTGCATGTGATTTCTCGTGGGGCAATTTTGGAGACCTTTGGGGACCTCTTGGAAGCTTGTCTGGCTCTTCTGGTGCCCTTCCTGGGAGCCATACGTCCCCCCAAGGGGGTAAATGAATTTCCCCCCCCAGCAAAACTTGTTGGGACTCTCTGCTGTGGTCCTCCATGGGGCATTTGGGGCTCTCGTGTGACCTTGCTGCGCCTTCCTGGGGGATCAGCTGGGACATCTTGAGGGCTCGAACGCCCACGATCAACAGTCGATTCATCGAACGTAGGCGCTCGAACACGGTAGGCTTCTGAAGGGTGCTGGCTCGAACACGTTGGGCTTTTGAAGGGCTCGAACACGTCAGGCTCGACTGCTCGAACACGTCAGGCTCGAGCACGAGAGGCTCCCGGAGGGTGCTTGCCACTCGAGGGCCTCCTCTGGAGGCTCCGAGCCCACCGGGGTCCGTCTTGCAGCGGGCCTGGTGCCTCTCGGAAGCACGCCGGAGTCAGCCGTGCTCCAAAAAGCGGGCCATCGTGTGCCATCGCGGAGGCCACGTGGTCTTGCCTGGGCCGTGCTGGCGCTGGCGCCATCCTGAGCCGACAGGGGCCCTCTGACGTCTCTGCGGCCCTTGTCCAGAGCCTCGGGGAGGGTGGAGGGGTCAAGCCGTCTCCCACGGGGCGGACGTCTCGCTCACTCCCGCGCGCCCGCCTGCCATACAAGTAGCATTAAGTCGGGCCTGTCCATCTACAGGAGGAAAATTCAAAACTAGTCAAAAAATCGTCAGAGGACGATTTGTATGGCCTATTTTGGAGCATTTGGGGTATAGTTGAGGACTACTTTTCATTTTTCGTCCAGAGTCCGCCTGTAGGGGGACATGCCCGGCCTAATAGTAGCACCCGGGTTTCAGCACATGCGAGGGCCGCCATCGATAGCCGTGGGGAAGCCGTGCAGACGCCGGCCAGGTGCGCGACGCCCGCGAGGTGCGCCCCGCGTGTCAGGGTGCCCCCCATCATCTTCGTCAGACCGTACTGCGAAGTGATCGCGGGGCGCCCGACCATGGTCTTGATTTTGTCGTAAACTGCACTGTCAGCATGTTCTTTGACAGGGAAAGCGGGGGGATGGGGTTGGGTGGTAGCACTGGCCCTGGTTGGCGTCTGGTCGAGCGGGGGAGGGGCTGGTTGACAGCGGAGCAGTGATGCCCCCCCCCCCGAAGGGGAAGAAGGGGCTGGAAAGGCTGATCCGTTAGAACACCTCCTTTACCTTTTCCCTTTTCCCCTTCCTTTTCCTCGGGCCATAGAGGATCTGCACGGGAGCGGGCTTCAGCGTGGCCGCTCTCAAGTTGTCTTCCTCGTGCTCGTCCTCGTCTTCGTCGTCGTTGTCGTCGTCGTCGTCGTCGTCTTGTTCTTCATGCTCACCCCCTTCTTCTCACTTTCCTCGCCCCCCTTTTCGTCGTTCCTTATCTCCCTCCTTCCTCTTCCTCTTCCTCTTCCTCCTTCCCTCCCTCCTCCTGCCCCCCTCACCATCATTATTTCTCTCCTCTCCCCACCCTCCTCTTTCCTCCTCCCTGCCCTCTTCCTGCTCCTCCCTCCCCTCTCGTCCTTATCCGCCTCATGTCTTTCCTCTCCTGCCCTCCCCCACCACACCTGGCGAGGACGTCAACGTGTCCGACCTCAGTCTGGTCGACTACATCGCAGTGAAGGAGCGGTCGGCGAGGGGGAGGGGAGGAGATAATACGAGGAGAAAAAGGAGGAGGACTTGCTTGTATTGCCTTGAGCTTGCAGTTGTTCGTTGCTTTTTCTGTGTTCACTGTTTTTTTTTCTGGGACGGGGGTGGGAGGAGGATGAGGAGGAGGGGGAGGACGGAGGATGAACGAAGAAGGTCTTAGGAGATCCCGAGTTTCCCAGAATTTCCGCAGGTCTCGGGCTCTGTGGGAGCAGTGGAAGGAAGGGGATGAGGAGTAGGAGCAAGATGACGAGGCGGAATGAGGATGAAGAAGCAGAGGGGAAAGTTATTGGGACCCGGGTGGGGGAGGGGGAGGAGGAGGAGGAGGAGGAGGAGGAATAATTAAAATAGCACGTGTAATGCTACTATCACGAGCTAGAACAAAGCCAATCTGAGTACTAATGATACAATCAATCATGCGGATGCTGCGAATGATAGCAATCCTACGAACAGTACTGATACGACGCAGATTTCTATTACTAACACGTTCAAGCATAAGACGAACCATAGCACGAAACATCGACATGACCAGACTACTAGTACTACCGCAGACAACACAACTAATACTACAAGTACTACTACTGCTAAGATTCGTAGTAGAGGAGGAGGAGGAGGAGGAGGAGGAGGAGGAGGAGGAGGAGGAGGAGGAGGAGGAGGAGGAGGGGAGGAGGAGCGGAGGAGGAGGAGAGAGGAGGAGGAGGAGGAGGAGGGAAGGAGGAGGAGGAGGAGGAGGAGAGGAGAGGAGGAGGAGGAGGAGGAGGAGGAGGAGGAGGGAGGAGGAGGAGGAGGAGGAGGAGGAGGGGAGGAGGAGGAGGAGGAGGAGGAGGAGGACGAAGAGGACGAGGATGACGAGGAGGACGAGGAGGACGAGCATGACGAGGAAGACGAGGATGAGCGTGAGGATGAGGAGGAGGAGACGGAGGAGGATGAGGCGGAGGAGGAGGAGGAGGAGGAGAAGGAGGAGGAGGAGGAGGAGGAGGAGGAGGATCAGAAGGATGCCTCTCTGCGTCGTCTCCCCCGGCCCCGCCCCGTGTATCCGAGAGGCGGGAGCCCACACCTACCTGCCGCACACCCAGGGGCGCTACCAGGCCAAGCGCTTCCGCAAGGCGCCCCCTCTCCGGCCGGCGCCCTCCCCTGCAGGACCCCCTCGCGCCGTGAACCAACATCGGCTGCGAGCGAGGGGGGAACCGAGAGGGGGAAGGCCTCCTCCTCCTCGCTCCTCCTCCTCGCTCCTCCTCCTCGCTCCTCCTCCTCGCTCCTCCTCCTCGCTCCTCCTCGCTCCTCCTCCTCCTCCTCCTTCTCGCTCATCCTCCCTCCTCCTCCCTCCTCCTCCTCCTCCTTCTCCTCCTCCTCCTCCTCATCCTCCCTCCTCGCTTCTCCTCTTCGCTCCTCCTCCTCGCTCCTCTCGCTCCTCCTCCTCCTCCTCCTCCTCCTCCTCCTCTCTCCCTCCTCCTCCTCCTCTTCCTCCTCCTCCTCGGAAGGCGGCGAGACTTCTCCGTTTTCTGTGCCTCCGGGGAAGGTGCAGAAAATTTCCTCCAGAGTCCCAGGGACCTCCGAGCCTGCCGAGGAGGGCCCGCCCCCCGTCTTGCATCCCCCCCCGGACGACGGGATGTCTCTTTTGGCAAGCTTCGGCTTCCACCGGCCCTCGCTGGTCCCTGAGGTTAAGGCGGGCGTGTCCTTCTACATGAGGAGTCATCCAACATAGTTTGAAACATCGCATTTTTGCTTTAAACAAAGCATCTATTTTTGAATGTTCGTCCAATCTCCGCCTGTGGAGGGACATGCCCGACCTAACCCTGGGGCCCTCGAGCAAAGACGGCGCGGGTCAGCGACGAGCCGCAGGGGCAAAGGCGCCGCAGGCTTCCTGCGGGCCCGCGAGCTGCGAGGGAGCTCCCGGCGTCGGGGAGGTCCAGGTCCTGCGCGCCCCCGCCGCCGAGCTTTGGTGCCCGCGAGGGCTCGGCAGCTCAGGCCTCCAATCGCCCTGACCTCGAGGCATTTTTGGGGGGCAATCGAGCTGTTGTGTGATTTTTGGGAGGCATCTCAGGGGGCATCCTGGGGAACACAGCTCTTGAGGGCATGTCTTGTGGCCTGTGAGGTTCCGGGACAGAGTTCTGGGGGCGTCTCTGGAGCTCCTGGGTGGCTCTGGAGTCACGGCCAGATGTCCTTCCAAGTTTTAGCCAGCTCACACCCCTTGATGGGCCCAGGGACGGATTTTTAACTTCCGAGCTCCGACTTGTGCGGATTGTTCTTCATCCCGCCATGTTCTTCTTGTTTCGGTTGCTGGAGGGCCGTTGTCGGTGACGCAGAACTGCCCTCGGGGGTCGAGCAAGTTCACCAGGATTTTTTGTGCGGGGTGTCCCAGGCAACAAAAGCAGCAATGTGTCGGAGGTCTGGGGCCTGGGCCTGGAAGAAGGGTATACCCAGGATGGGGGAAAGCACACAGACAGAATTACTTGTCGATTTCCAAGAAAATTTGGGAACACATGGGAAGTCGTCAGGAAAACTAAACTCCAGGAAATGTGGAAACATATGGGGATTCCTGGGATTTGTGTCTATTTATTTGTGTGCCCCTGGGCCCCTTGGAATTCGCCTTACTGGCTTGGTCGGGAGGGCACGTTACCAACCCTTGGCCCAGGATGGGCGTAGCTTGGATCGGCGTCTTTTATGGTTGGCGTCTTTCGGGTCTGTCGGCGATGGCGATGACGTCGTTGACGTCGTCGACGACGTCGTTTTGAAATTGTTGGGGGTTGCTGGAAGTTCTCGTCGCCACGGCTTCACGCGAAGTCCTTTCATTTTCCCTATGCCTTTCTTGAATCCGAAACGAGTTGGGATCCAAGGGCTTCAGTTTATACATAAACCCGACGAGACACCGAACTTACAGTCAACATACGTGTACGCTTTGTCCACCTTGTATGCGAGTATGTGTCGGGCAGTGTTCGAGCTAACCTTGACGTATGATCGGTTAGTAACTTTCATGGCCCGGGGCAGTATTACTCTCATGTGGGATAAGATATCCGATGCGTCGCTATCATCTCGATGCCGAAGCTTCTCTCACCAATCGGTTGATATACTGGATGGTGGTCTCCAAAAGCCCCTGGAGCCTTCCAGAGTCCAGGCCACCCTTTCTTGCCCTGCATTTCCTGCTCCTGTTGCTGCTCCTCCTCATCCTCCTGCTGCTGCTCCTCCTCTTGCTCCTCCTCCCCCTCCTCCTCCTCCCCCTCCTCCTCCCCCTCCTTCTCCCCTGCATCTCCTGCTTCTCCTGCTGATGCTGCTGCTGCTTCTCCTCCTCCTCTTCCTCCTCCTCACCCTCAGGGACAGGCGCACACGAGCTGCAAGGGGCCGCGATATCTGAAACGGTGTAGGCTGCTGCATGGCGTTCTCTCGCCGCAGGGCTCCCAGGACCATCTCGTGTTCTGGGGCTTTGAGCTGTCCCTTGGGCTTCTCGTCGCCCTGGGCTGCCGCCGCGACAGGACGACGCAGTTTCTGTCTTGCAAGCGTGCTTTCGGTTGCAGCTTCGATGAGAGTGCCGTCCACCCATCCCCCCCTCTCTCTTATTTATTATCGCTCTCTCTTTTTTTTGGTCTCCCTCTCGCTCTGTTCATTGTCTCGCTCTCTCTTTCTCTCTTTCCTCGTTCTCTTGCCTTCTCTCTCTCTCTCTCCTGCCTCCCCCCTCTTCCTTGGACCGTCGGACTCTGTCGAGTCTGGCCTTCCCCGGGCTGCCACACGCACAGACGCGTGTTTCCGAGGGCAGCCGAACCGACTCCCCGCCTCCCTCGCCCTCCTGCCACCTTGCCCCGCCAAGGCCCTGTGCCCCATCGTCGAGCGCCTCTGCTGCTCCATGATGATGCACGGGCGCAACAACGGCAAGAAGCTGATGGCCGTGCGCATCGTGGGGGGAGGGTGCGGCGCGGGGGGGGGGCAACGACGACGACGACGACGGCGACGAGAACGAGGAGGAGGACGAGCAGGAGAAGGAGGAGGAGGAAGACGAGGAGGCCGAGGAGGAGGAGGATGAGAAGGAAGAGGAGGAGGAGGAGCGAGGATGAGCGAGGAGGAGGATGAGGTATTAGGCATCAGTGGGCGTGGGAAATGATCCATCGCATCTAGCGAAGATAAATAATTGTTCAAGCTCTGAGGGGCCATCGCTCCTGGTCTGCAGGAGCTGTGCCTCGCGCGTGCGTTCTGCACGGCACCATTCTGCTGCCTCCCGCAGATCGTCAACGCCGTGCAATTGCGCAACGCGATATGCACCTAGGGCCTCAGGGAAATCCAACCCGTACGCGTCCGAGCACGCAGGGTCAGCGCCAGCACCTGAGGAACCTGAGACAGTGAGCCTCACCTCCCACAGAGCTCGAACCTCAACCGAAGGCTCACACGGGTCCTCAAGCTTAGGAGGTAGGGAGTTGGTTGATGAGCATGGAGGCTTCCCCAAAGCCCATTCCGTTGAATCGCCAATTCTGAGTGGCGAGGGCTGTGGCTATGCTGGACACTCGACCCACACGAGATACAGAACAGCACTGGCGGCCCTTCGGGGTCTCCGACCACGGCGGCCCGTACAACACTGTGCTTGGAAATCTTCCAGGTGTTGCACTTGCCGGCCCACCTCTACCCCGGGAAGGGGGTCGCAGGAAGAGGCGGACCCGACGTCTGGCCTTCGCACCTGTCCCCGACTGAGGAGGATGCCTCAGCCGACGTGCACAGCAGACTTGCGCTCCCCAGGGGGGGGTCAGAGCCTAAAGCGGGCCCCGTTTCAGGGCTAGACCACCCCCTTGGGCCTTACAACCCTCCCTCGGGTAACGCTGAACGGGGAGGGCCTCATGGAGGCCGCGCTGCACCCGTCGCTCCAGCTGCTCGTCATACTCGGCGGCTAAATCCGCGTCAACACCGACAGCACCGAGATCCAGGACCACCTTCGCCGTCCCCCCGACCCCATCGGTGTCGACAAAGGCTGACTCGTGCAGCCAACGATGCAAGTGGCCTTGCCACTCCGCGGCCTGCACAACTAGCCGCTCGCAGCCTTCGCTTCCACCTATCTTCCCAAGAAGTGGCTTCCTTAAGGGCGCGATGGGCCTTGACCTCCTCAGCCCTGGCTGAGCTGCCAACCTTGAACCACCACAGCTGCCATAGGTGTCGACGCTCATTCCACGGGGCCAGGGCGGTGTACGATGATGTCGCACATGCGACGGACCCAGCACGATCGTTGACAACCTCCGACGGCACGCCGTCGTCTTCGTCCGAGGGTGGCTCGCCAAATCGAGCAGACATGTGACACGCATAGTCCTCCCCGTCCCGGGCCGGCCTCCAACCCCTCGGAGCCACCCCATACATACAGGCAGCCTGCGCGATCGATCTGAGCTGCAGCCCAACCTGCTCGGCGGCAGATTCCGAATTTGGCGTGAAAGGCCGAACCGTCGACGAAAATGAGCCCCCCCCACCTCCATCCAGGCATCGCTCCTACAAACCGCTCCCAGGGGCCTCCGGAGATCCGAAAGACCTCTCTGGAGCTGGAAGAAGACACCTGGCGAACAGTTCCGCCTCATCATCCTCTCTAAGCTTGGTCACCTTCCAGGCAGCCTTCTTCAATGCGGGGGGAAGGTCCGTGCGCCTGAACGAATCCGCACAAGGACAGTCGAACCCTCTATGGAAGAGAGTGACCCTGCAGCCACTTCGCTAGCCTCGCCTGGGGCCAATGGGTCACAGAAGCTAGACTACGAACGAGGTTTCTTTCGTGCCTGGTGAGTTCCTCCGAGTCCTTCCCAAATAGGGCTTTGTATAAGGGCCCCCAGTGGATATCAGGCCTCGAATACTGTAATTATATTTACTGATGGCAAGACTGTCCGAAGCGCTGGCCGCCATCCTCCTGGCTACCGCGACCGCGCGCCAGGGCGAAAAGAAGCGGAGGTCCACCTCCTCCCAAGATGGGCATCTGAGCCTGGTGGCAGAGCACATGCTTCCACCAACTCGGGCTAGCGCGAGCCGCAACGCTTGAGCTGGGTTATGGCAGCGTGCCCATGGAGACTTCTGCCTTCAGATGCCCTGGAACCCTCAAGGACCGACACCACAACGGCTGCCGATGGCAGGGAAGTCTCGAGACACATCGCCCGCACTTGCACAACTTCACCCGTGTGTGAATCAGGAGCGGGTCCCTCCAGGTCCCTCGGTGCATCGTCTTGAGGCTGAGGCCCGCGCTGGCCCCTAAGCTTAAGTCGGGGATGTCCCTCTACAGGAGGAATATTCACAAGTAGTCAAATATAGGCGGGGGACGATTTTTTGATCAGTTTGAGCATGTTGGAGCATTTTTTGAGTATTATTGATTTTTCGTCCAGAATCCGCCTGTAGGGGGGACACGCCCGACCTAACCCTAAGCCTGTTGAGCTTCAAAACAGCAATTCCTGTCACTGCCGATCCCCAGACCGCGGTGGCAGACGGAGAGCACCGCAAGATCTTTTCTAACCCATGATTTCTCAACCGTTTCGCGAGGTGTGCAGGCGCCCCTGCTGACGCGAGGGCGCGCACACCCTCGTCGCCCGACCTGCGGGCCTTCTCGGCACGCGTGTTCTGCTCCACGACGCTGCGCAAGACGCCCGCGGAGCTGTCGCAGCCAAGGCAGCGAATGCCTCGAGCGCGGTCCAGCTCGCCGTCCCAGCACTCGGCGAGCTTGCTCGCCAGCGCCGCGTTGCTCGTGAGCCAGCCGGTTTGGTCCCAATGCACCTTCAACCTCCGCGCTTCCAGCCCGTCGACCAGGAGTCGAAGAGCTCCGAGGCGAACGGCGCCCGGGAGGAGGAGGGGGAGAAGGAGTAGGGGGAGAAGGAAGAGGAGGAGGAGGAGGAGGATGAGGAGGAGGAGGACGACGAGGAGCGAGGAGGAGCGAGGAGGAGGAGCGAGGAGGAGGAGGAGCGAGGAGGAGGAGGAGGAGGAGGAGGAGGAGGAGGAGGACGTCGCCGCCCGCGGGCGCCTCGGCGGCGACTTCTGAGCCCCTCGATGGCGCGTCGTGCGCACGAGGGAGGCCTCTGCCCCCTGCCCCCGCTGCTGCTGCTGCTGCTGCCGCCTGCTATTGCGCTGCACTGCTGGCGGGCTGCCCTCGGAAGGCACTCATGAGGATGCGGCTGAGGAGGAGGAGGGGGTGATTGTGGTGCTGATGGCGCTGATGATGATGATGATGATGATGATGTTGATGATGATGCTGATGATGATGCTGATGATGCTGATGATGCTGCTGCTGCTGATGATGATGATGATGGTGGTGGTGATGGTGATGCTGATGCAACTGATGATGATGCTGATGATGATGTTGATGGTGGTGGTGATGCTGATGCTGATGATGCTGATGATGCTGCTGCTGATGCTGATGATGATAGTGATGATGGCTGGGGCTACGGCAACTGACAATAAGATGATGGCGCGAGTATGGCAGTGATGACTCAGAAGATGGTAACGTCGGGTGATTACGCTGACGCTGGTGATGATGTTTTTGATGACGCCGATGATGTGGATGCTGATGATGTGGATGACGACGGTGATGTCAATGGAGAACGTGGTGGTGGTGATGATGCTGATGATGATGGTCGTGGTGGTGGTGATGATGATGATGATGATGCCACTGCTACCACTGCTGATGAGGATGAGGATGATGATGAATAATACGAAGAGGACGAACAAGAAGAGCAATCAGACAAACCACCATGCACATACTATGTCGTTGGCGATGTTTGTGATTCTGATTCTGGTGATGCTGATGGCGATGATGATGATGCTGCCGCTGATGCTGATCATGATCATGATGATCATGATGACGGCGACGATGATGATGCTGATGATGCTGCTGCTGATGATGATGAGTATGCTGATGGTGGTGATGATGATGATGATGATGATGACGATGACGATAATGATGATGCTGATGATGCTGATTAGGATGATGCCAGTGGTCCAGAGGTGATGAAGAATCCATTCATGCTGAGTATGTCGATGTTGTTGATGCTGCTACTACTGGTGCTGATGATGTCGTAGATGATGCTGGTGGTGATGCTGAGGATGATGATGAGGGTGTAGATGATGATTCTGCTGCTGATGAAGAGGGTGATGATAGTGCTGACGATGATGATGCTGATGCTCATGATCATGATGATCATGCTGCTGCTGATGATGATGATGATGCTGATCATGATGATGATGATGATGATGATGATGATGATGAGAGGTTGTTGTTGATGATGGTGATGCTGGTGATGATGCTGCTGATGATGATTGAGATGCTGCTGATGATGCTGCTGATGGTGATGATGATGCTGCTGATGATCATGATGATGATGGTGATGCTGGTGCTGCTGATGATGATGAGGATGCTGATGCCGATGGCGATGCTGATGATGATGGTGATGAATACTATGCTGATGCTGATGCTGCAGCTGATGATGGAGATGATACCGATGATGCTGTTGATGGTGATGATGCTGATGCTGATGATGCTAATGCTGATGATGATGCTAATGATGATGATGATGATGATGATGATGATGATGATGATGATGATGATGATGATGACGATGATGATGATGATGATGATGATGATGATGCTGATGATTCTGATGCTGCTGATGATGCTGACGATGATGTTGATGGTGGTGGTGACGATGATGATGATGGTCATGATGGTGCTGGTGGTGGTGATGATGAGGATGATTTGGTGGTTGTTGTTGTTGTTGTTGTTGTTGTTGTTGATGTTGATGGTGATTATGAGGGGGAGGAGGAGGAGGCGGAAGAGGAGGAGGAGGAGGAGGAGGAGGAAGAGGATAATTACCATGATAATGATGACTGTGGTTTCCATGCGAAGGAGGAGGAAGAGGAGGAGGAGCAGGAGGAGGAGGAGGAGGAGCAGGAGGAGGAGCAGGAGGAGGAGGGGGAGCAAGACCTTGGAGGATTGTCATGGGCAGGAGGATGAGGGCCTCAGCACCCATCTGCGCTTGATGTCCACTTCGGTAAGGCAGACCCGCCCTTGACAGGAGGCAGGAGGATGAGGACGATGAGGAGGAGGAGGAGAAGGAGGAGAAGGAGGAGATGAAGGAGGAGGATGATGACGAGGAGGACGTCTGGTGTTGCCTTCGCGGGTGGCCTTCAGCCTAGCGCGTGCGCGCGAGCAGGACCAACCGACCGAGGCCCCCGAAAGTCTTCCGACAGGCCTCCGAAAAATACCCGAAAGGTCTCCAGATGACCTTCGCAAGGCTTCTGGAAAGCCTCGCGGGAAGCTTCCGAGAGGCTCCCAGGAGGGCCCTGAAAGGCGCGCACGTGCGCGTGAGCCGCAGCCGCCACGCGAGAGCGGCCTGGTCCTGGGCCGCATCATCTCAGCCGCCGCCGCCGCCCCCGCCGTCGTCGTCGTCGTCGTCGTCGTCGTCGCCGTCGTCGTCGTCGTCGTCGTCGTCGTCGTCGTCGGCGTTGGCGTCGTCGTCGGCGTTGGCGTCGGCGTCGGCGTCGTCTTCGTCGTCGCCGTCGCCGCCGCCGCCGCCGCCGCCGCCCGCCGCTGGGCCGCCGTCGTCGACGTCGTCGTCGTCGTCGCTTCCCGCCGCCGCCCGCCGCCGCCACCGTCATGGTGTGCTGGGCGTCCCGCAGCACTGCAGCCGCCCGCGCCGCGCGCGCGCGATGGTGTCGCCGTGCGTGGCCGAGCCGCCGCCGCCTCCAGAGGCGTCCCGCCGAGGTCGTCGTCGTCGTCGTCGTCGTCGTCGCATCGTCGTCGTCGTCGTCCTCCTCCTCCTCCTCTGAATTTTTCGGGCGCGGGTTTTGTCCTTGAGCTGACGCCCGGCGCCCCCCTAACGTTCTCTTATCTGTGCCCGTGAGGTCGAGGCCACGGCGCCTCCCGCACCCGCCGGTTTCGAGGATCGAGGATCGATGTTCGAGGATCGAGGGTCGACGCAGTCCGCCTGGGCTGGGACAGCTTCAGACTTCGAGATGCAGCGAGTGACGCCTCCCCGTGGCACCTAAGAGTGTGCCATGCATGTTTGCTCGCTGACCTGCCAGTACGAACGCCCACGGGCGGCCACAGCCTGCGGCACGAGCGAGTGGATCGAAGATCGAGGTTTTCGGAAGATTCTGGCGGAGGCCCAACAGAGGCCTCCGCAGGCTGTCGAGGTTCGAGGTTCCAGGTTCGAGGTTCCAGGCCTCTTGTCGGGCCTCCAGGGAGGCATCTGGGAGGCCCGGGAGGGGCCTCCCCAGGAGGTCGAGCGAGGTTTTCTTGGAAGCTTCTGCCCCTCTGCTGAGCCCCCGGTGGTTCTCGGAGGCCCAGCAGAGGCCTCCGTGGGAGGTTCGAGGAGAGAAGGAGATGTTCAGGCCCCATTCGCTCCCATCCTGGGCTTCCGGGGACCTCCAGGAAGGGGGGGGGGGGAGCGGGGAAGGAGTGGGGAGGGGGATGGGAGGGGTGGAAAGGGAGTTCAAGAGTGGTCTACGCACCCTTTTTGTTGGGCCTCCTGGGCGGCCCTTTTCGACACGGCCAGCTTTCTCCTCCAATCCCTGGTCAGAAAGTGCTCTGGCACAGGCCCAGAGCTTCATGTGGAGGGGGAGGGACTCGACAGGGAGTCGCTAATAGTGATTGTACGTATGTATGTAATGCAAGGCAAGGCAAGGCAAGGCAAGGCAAGGTAAGGTAAGGTAAGGTAAGGTACTGGAATGTAATGTAAAAGTATTGCAAGGCATTGTAATGCTATGTAATGTAGCATCATGTAACACAAAGTTGTGTACTGTAAAGTAATGTAATGTTATGCAATGTAACGTTTTGTGATGTAATGCAATGTATTGTACTGCAATGTAAGTGTAGTGTACTGTAAGGCAATATAATGTGATGTAGTGTATTGTGATGTAGGTAATGTGATGTATTGAAATGTAATATAATGCAACACGATGTAATGCCATGTGATGTAATGTGCGTGTGCGTGCATGCATGCATGCATGTATGCATGCATGTATGCAAGTACGTAGTTATGTCTGCATGTATGCGTGCATCTACATATATATATATATATGATATGTGTATGTATATGGATGTACGTGTGTGTATGAATGTATGTATGTATGTATGTATGTATGTATGTATGTATGTATGCATGCATGTATGCATGTATGTATGTATGTATGTATGTATGTATGTATGTATGTATGTATGTAGGTGTGTGTGTATGTATGTATGTATGTATGTATGTATGTATGTAGGTAGGTAGGTAGGTCGGTAGGTAGGTCGGTATGTATGTATGTATGTATGTAGGTAGGTAGGTAGGTAGGTAGGTATGTATGTATGTATGTATGTATGTATGTATGTACATATATATATATATATATATATATATATTCCTGGGCACGAGGCGGGAAGGCCGAGGAGGGGGCCCCCGACGCGCCATGGGGGGACGGGGCGCCTGGGACACTTCTAGACGGCCGAAGACAGCCCCAACACAGATGAAAAGGGTCACGAGAGGCCTCCAAGAGGCCTGCTGTCGCGGAGCTGCCGCTCTAACACGCCCAAGACGGCCTTCAGATGGCCCACCAGGCGTCCAACACGGCCCCAGGGGTTTCCAAGAGCACTCCCACAAGGGCTCCAAGAAGCCAAAAGCAGTGATTTTCTTAAGGATTGTGATACATTTCAGCGTCTCTGCCTGTTCAGCTTCCCGACGCTCCAAGACGGTCCCGGACACCCAAATATCGCCCCAGCAGGCCCCCACGAGGGCACCGAGACGGCCCAGGGCCGCCCCCAGATGGCCCAAGAAAGCCGCAACACAGATGAAAAGGGCCGCGAGAGGCGTCCAAGAGGCCTTCTGTCACCGAAATCTCATTCCAAGGCGCCCCAGATGGCCTCCAGATGGCCCACAAGGCGTCCAACACGGGCCAAGGGGTCTCCAAGAGCATTCCCACAAGGGCCCCAAGAAGCCAAAATCTTTGATAAGGCTCTTGGTGCATTTTAGCGATTCTGCCTGTTCCGCTTCCCGACGCTCCAAGACGGTCCCGGACACCCAAATATCGTCCTAACAGCCTCCCACGAGGGCGCCGAGACGGCCCAGGGCCGCCCCCAGACGGCCCATGGCAGCCCCAACACATATGAAAAGGGTCACGAGAGGCATTGAAGAGGACTCGAAACGCGGACATATCATTCCAACACGCCCAATATGGCCTCCAGATGGCCCACAAGGCGTCCAACACGGGCCAAGGGGTCTCCAAGAGCACTCCCACAAGGGCCCCAAGAAGCCAAACTCATTGATTTTTTCAGGAGGTTTTCGGTATATTTCAGCGTTTCTGCCTGTTCAGCGCCCCGACGCTCCAAGACGGCCCTGGGTACCTAAAACCTAAAAATCGTAAAAATCGTCCCAACAGGCCCCTACGAGGGCGCCGAGACGGCCCAGGGACGGCCTGCCGCGGGGCCCGGGACGGGGCCTACGGGGCCCCCGGGGGCCCTGCCTTGGCGCCACGGGCTTTTTAACATTGCCTGAAGACGGCCCAGGATCGCCAGAAATGGCGTTTCCAGACTGCGAAAACGACCAATGACGGCCCAAGATCACTCCAGAATTGGCGCTTGATTGTCCAAGAGGTTTCCAAGAGGCGCCAGAGGCCTCCAAGATGTCCCCCAGGGAACCCCAGGAGGCACATGTTTTGTTTTGTTTTTGTTTGAAGGTATTCGAGTTCTCGCCTTTCAGTTTCCCGACGCTCCACGACGGCCCAAGAGGCCACAATGTCCGCTCCAAGACAGCCCCAGAGGCCTCGAAGATGGCCACAAGACAGCCCAAGACGGCTCCAAGACGGCGCCAGAGGCGCCCAAGACGGCCCGAGAGGGCCTCAAGACGGCCTCAAGAGGGAGCCAAGAGGGGTAACACGAACCGAACATCCGGGCCTTCACCCCGAGAGGCTCCCAGGAGGCCCCGAGAAGCCCCCAACAGGCCCCCAAAGGGCCCCAAGAAGCGCCCCAGGGGGCCGAAGAGGTTCCGAGAGGCTTCCCAAGAAGGCCACAAGAGGCAAACATCAATGTCTTGCCATCGGTTTTGATTGATTTTCGAGGTTTCAGCCTTTAGGCGTCCCGACGCTCCAAGACGGCCTAAAAGGCCTCCAAGACCGTTCCAAGATAGCCCAAGAGGCCTCCAACAGGGCGCCAAGACGGCACACGAGGGCCCCAAGAGGGTGCCTGAGGCGCCCAAGACGGCCCGAGAGGACACCAAAAAGGCCCCAACAGGGGCCCAAGAGGGGTGGAAGGCGACTCGAAAATCCGAGCCTTCCACCCCGAGAGGCTCTTGGGAATCCAAAAGAGGCCCGCAATAGGATCCAACAGGTCCTCAAGAAGCTCCCAGGCCCTAAGACACCACAGGCCCCAAGACACCACAGGCACCAGACACCACAGGCCCCACAGACAACCCATACACCACAGGGCCCACAGGCACCACAGGCACCACAGGCACCCCAGGCACTACACGCCCCAGGGGCACTACAGACACCACAGGCACCACGAACACCACAGGCACCCGAGGCACCACAGGCATGACAGGCACCACAGGGACCACTGGAACACTGTCCCATGGAAGCGGTGCCACAGGCCCCACAGACACCCGCCACAGGCCCCACAGACCCCACAGACAGACATCACAGGCACCACAGGCGCCACAGACACCACAGGCATCACAGGCACCACGCACTCGAGACACCACAGGCGCCACAGACACCACAGGCACCACAGAGCACCTTCTGCCTCCCAGGGTGCGGTCTTGGAGACCGTCGGTCCCTTCTCAGAAGCCCTCCGCGTGCTGATTCTCTCTCGTCCGTATGGACGGCCTCCCTGATGATACATCTGGGGCCCATCCGGGCCAGTTTTTCGAGCTGCGTCCATCGGGTTCCACGAGGGACGCCCGGGAGGGCAAGCCATGTCAAAATCCAGAGGAACACTTTTTTTCCTGCCTCGTTCCCTGCCCCCGTTGGCGCGCTGCCAAAGTATCATAATCAGCAGCATCGTCGTCACCGTCCGTGGCCTTCTTGGTATCTTTCCTCGGGCTATTTCGGCTCCAGCCTCCGCGTTATGTCCGCTGATGCTCTGGGGGCTTCCGCAGGCGCTGGAGCTCGTGCCACATGAGGCGCTTGGGCTTTGCTGCGTGTTCGCTCCGTCTCGGTCTCCGCCTGGGCGCCGCGCATGGAACCCCCGTGTGTCACGCTGCTGATGCCGGAAGCCAGAAGAAGGCACGCTTACCCAAGTCTCGGACGTCAGTGCTCTGTTTCTCCGCTGGCGCCAGACCCCCTCCCCGCACCCCCGGGTCGGCGCCTTCGGGGCGGCGTGTCAAGGGCGCTCACCTCGGGCGTCCGAAGTTGAGGTTCAATGATGTCTTTCATTGTCTTTCTCTGGCCTCCGATGATGGGAGCGAGCAGGAGTGCGAGGACTACACATATTGAGTAGGAGATCGACTGCAGAATCGATTTGCCCCAAAACGGATTTACCCGTCGAGTCTACGAGAGATGCACAGAATGCTCCGTAGATCTGTGGAACTATCCACGCATCTGTCACAGATTCGATGGCAAAATCAATTTGGGGGTAAAACAACGCTGCCGTCGATCCCCTGCTCTGGCATACGCGGGCTCTCTCGTCGAAGAGCTGCCCCCGAGGCAGCAGCTGTCGGAGGCGCTGGCGGTCCACGAGGAGCTGCGGCGGGTGCCCGGCCCGGACCAGGGGCTGGAGGAGTGCGAGGATCGGGAGCCCCCAAACGGTGTAGTGGCCACACACCGTGTGGAGAGTCCGGTGGTGTGCGGCCTCGAACTGCATCACAGGCGTGCTGGGCACCGGGTAGCGCCCTGGAACCACCTGCGGGCCAGGCTCTGCATGGCCCAGTGCTCCCTCGAGATATGTACACGTATCATGGCACCAACATCGCAGAGCGGACATCGTTCGGAAAACAATGGGATGGGCCCGGATTTTCCTGGAGAGTTTCGTTCTGGATTTCGAAGTAAATTTGGCCAGGAGTGAAGATTACAAAGACCCCGCATGAAATTCACGTCGTTTTTGCATTGACGGAGATCCACGCAAAAATCCGCTGCAGCACGTCTGCAAGGTCGGTGCAATGACACGCAGTCTTCGCTGGCGTTGGAAGCTGTCTGTGCACCATGGGCACAGCCACTGTCTCTTCGTCGACGCCTCCGTAGGCGCAGGCGGTCCATGGGGGCCGCCGGGCCGTGTGGACCACGGACCTCCAGCCGGCATGGCAACCTCGAAGAAGCTCAGCGCAGCCGGTTTCGCCTGTGTGCGCCTGGCTAGGTCCTCCGCCGCCGCCTCGGAGAGCGACCAGGGCCTCCAAGCTTCCAAGACCGTGCGGTGACGGACCGCGCGGTGAGGTCCTCTGTGGGATTTCGAGTTCACAGCCCAGTCCGTCGCCAAACGTTTTTGTTCGGTGCCCCGACGAGGAGAGGATCAGGGTCTGGCTTGACGCGGTCCTGGCATACTACCGCACGGGCCATTACAGCCTCGGCAGGCGCGCAAGGGGGGGGGCGGGGCGAGGCGGTCGGGCTTTCTCTGTGAGGCAGGGGGGCCTCGGAGAGGGGGTCGGCCCCTCGGAGCACATGCGCCGCACGCCTTGCAGATCCCATCCTGCTGTGATCGGCATCACCTTCTCTCGACGCCGATCTCAAGGATCCCCTCAGCATCCGAGGGCGCATCCCAAAAATTGCTGTCGCAGCTGGGCTTGCACGTCTTCGGGATGTGGTCCAGCTCGAGGCCGGTTCTCCAGGGGGCGAGGGCGTCTTCGGAAGGCCGCCCACTGTCGCCCTGCCGCCCCTTGTTGCGCGCAGCCGAGCAGCGCCGAAGAGATCGTCCCCACGCAGAATTACGTCATGGGTAACCACGACCGCGTAGTCCAGACATTCGGAGGGCGTCAGCGATGCACCGACACCGATGCTGTCCAGGCCGGTCCCAGGCCCAGGATCGGCGTCTACGCCCCCAGGCCGAGGGGGATGCACGCCACCGCGGTCAGCGCCACCGCGGCCGCGCCGGTCGCGCCAGACTAACTGGCCGCTCTGCTTGCGAGCCCGCGCGTGGTAGCGCGGCAGCAGCGACGCGCCAGCCAGCGCCAAGCATTCTTCGCAATCGCCGCCGCATGGTTTTTGCACAGCAAGTTACGGGTGGGTGGGCGGGATGATTGCGCGAGCAGTGGAATGGACAACTCATTGCGAACAAACAATAACCCCATGCCCCCGAGAATAAACCCCCAGGGATAATAAAGTTCGGCGGTGTTACGGGGTGATAATAAAAGTTGCCCACCAGAGGCCAGCATAAAGATGTTAACAGAGGAGCCAAAGCCGAGGATATCTTGAGACATCCTTAGCTGTTGGTCCTCTCTGAAACAGCCTCAACAATGGTTTGTTTCGCTTGAGACATCCTCGACAAATCTGTCGTTTCGCTTGAGACATCCTCGAACAAATTGTTTGCTGCGCTTGAGAGATCGTAGACAAACCTCTCTTCTCGCTTGAGGTATCCTCGAACAATTGCTTATTTCGCTTGGGACATCCTCGGGATCGTATTGTTTTTTTGCTAGGGTCTCGCGCACAAGCTCGGAACTGCTGAGACTGCTCGCAGTCAGAGGTTCATAGCCTTGCTGTCGATAATAAACCGCAGCGATGATAAAGTTCAGGGGGCTACGGGGAGAAGGAGAAATATATGGAGAGAGAAATTCAAAGAGAAAGAGAATCATAGAGAGATAGAGAGAGGTGGACAGAGAGAGAGAGAGAGAAAGAGAGAGGTGGAGAGAGAGAGAGAGACAGAGAGAGGGAGAGAGGAGAGGAATAGGAGGAGGTGGGCGAAGGAAAAATCCAAAATTCAAACGTATTAGATTTAATTTGTAAACGCCTAATGGAAATTAACATTTTCATCTGCTCGTGTAGGGTAGCTCATGTGCCTCGTTTTCCCAGGATAATCAACCCCAGCGATAATAAAGTTCAAGGGGCCAGGGGGAGGAGGAGAAAGAGAGACAGAGAGAGAGAGAAAGAGAGCGAGAGAGAGAGAGAAAGAAGGAGAAAGAGAAACAGAGATATATATAATATATAACGTGTTTGCTTCGCTTGATGTTGTTATCTCAACATAAGGAGGAAGTAACCTCGATGGCGAACTTTCCCAGTGATAATGAAGTTCGGCCTCCGCGCCCTCCGCCTATACTTGAAACACTTCTAGGCCGACGATAAAAAAAAACTCTAACGACTTAAGGGGGGGGGGTACATTATTATCGTGGGCATGGGGTTAGTCACATCACATAGCTCGAACCACGTAGATCGCACCGTATATATACCTTCTTGTAAGAGACAATGAATTCCACCACTGTCCCGATGGCGGAGTTTTCCGTTCTTCTTGGGGATCGGCAGCTGTCAATTTACATGCGGTTGTGTCCTATCGTTCGTTCTGAACATGAAATAATTGCATCCCAGCCAAACCGAGTTCGACCCACCCCACCATCCTCTGCGGAGAACGTTGCGCGTACATTCGTGTTTTGAATGTTTTTTGTTGCCCCCACAAACAAATAACATGAGTCTGTTCCCTTGCAATAGACGGGGCGAAATGCACGCGCGCGCGTCGTCGCGCGCGCTTGCCGGCACCAGTATAATCGAGTGCCCCAGAAGCATAGGATACACGTGTTTGTGGAATTTGAATATGCAGAAAAGGTATACGTGCGCGCTCTGGGCGATTTTTTTGATTCTTATTAATTTTTGTGCATGCCAAAACGTGAGTTCTGCAATCTGTTCATCAGGTGCGACCAAACGGGCCTGTCGTGCGCACGTGTCGAAATCATCCGCACGCCCTTGCGCGCGTGCTGAGTTCACGATCCCCGTCAAGTTACACCATGTGGGCTACTGGCGCCCGTGAGCCGCGCGCGCATGTCGAAATCATCCCAAAACCCTCACCGCCGACGTGTGGGCACCATCGTCGTCACAGGCGTGACCAGCATTGGCGCCGTCATCGGCGTTGCCGTCGTCATCGTCGCCGTCGTCACCAGCATCACTACAATCATCATTGTGTGTGCGGTTGTCGACGTCGCCAGTGTACCGCGCCCGCTGGGGGCACCGACTCGCACTAACGTGCCCGAGCGTCAGCGCGGCGTGCAAAACGTCGTGGGAAGTGCCCAGCGGTCAACGCCACCGTGGCCGCGTCGGTTGCGCCAGCGCGCAAGCCTTCGTGCGCAAGCGCGGCTGCAGCGATGCGCTAGCCAGCGCCAAGCAGCCATCGCAATGGCCGCCGCATGGGCTTTGCAACCAAGTTGCGGGTTTGCATGTGGGACGTTTGCACGCGCGTGGGAGGTGGTCACACGTGGAACAGGTTAGTTAAATTGTATTTTCTAAAGAGGGAATCGACTCTCCCCCCCCAGCGTTATCGGTCCTCTTTCAGGTATGTAAATCATGCATGATTCTGACCACATGTCCATCCTAAATATGAAATCGCAATGTCCCAGGCCAGCCGGTATCCCCCCCTGAGGTTCCCTTGTGAAAAAAACACTATGCGGTGACATTTTTGTTCCAACATCGCACTTTTTCACGGATCCCTGGCAAAACATGGGACGAAGTGCGCACGCGCGCGCCGTCGCGCGCGCATGCCGAAATCCTCCAAAAACCTTCGGTGCCGGAGGGATTCCGCAATCGAGTTGCCAAAAACATACAAAAACACATGGTTTCGCATTACGGATTTGCTCAAACACTTCCGCGCGAGCTCTTGCGAAATCTTAAGACAAGCATAGGTTTTTCAAGATTACCCCCAAATTCTATGAAAAGTGGTTCGCGCGCGCATGTCGAAATCTGTCGAACGCCCTTGCGCGTGTGCCGTCGCGAGAATCCCCTGCAAAAAATGGGACGAAGTGCAGACGCGCGCGTCGTCGCGCGCGTATGCCGAAAACCTGCAACACCCATCGGTTTCGGAAGGATTTCAAAATCGTGTGTCAAACAACCTACAAAAACACACGGTTTCGCAACACGGATTTTCAACAAAAGCGTGCGCGCGCGCGCTCTTGCGTCGTCGTCGTCGTCGTCGTCGTCGCCGTCCTCCCTCCTCCCGCGTCGTCGTCGTCGTCGTCGTTCCCTTTGGCGTCGTGGTCGTTTCCGTCGTCGTTGTCGCCGTGGTCGTCCTTCCTCCTCCTCCCTCGTCGTCGTCGTCGTCGTCCGTCGTCGGCGTCTCGTCGTCGTCCCTCCTATTTCGTCGCCGTCGTCGTCGTCGTCGTTGTCGTCGTCGTCGTCTTCCCTCCTCCCTCGTCGTTGTCGTCGTCGGCGTCGCCGTCCTTCCTCCTTCTTCGTCGTTCGCGTCGTCGCCGTCCTCCCTCCTCCCTCGTCGTTGTCGTTGTCGTCGTTGTCGCCGTCGTCGTCTCCTCCTCTCTCGTCGTCGTCTTCGTTGGCGTCGTCGTCGTCGTCTTCGTCGTCGTCGGCGTCGTTGTCGTCGTCGAAGTCGTCGGAGACGTCGTCGGTGTCGTCGTAGTCGTTGTCGTCAGTGTCGTCGTAGTCGGTCTTAACAGGTTTTGCAAACCAAGTTGCGGGTGGGTGGGTGGGATGTTTGCAAGAGCGTGGGATGTGTCAAATCATGGGTCAAAAATCAGTTGCACCACATAGATTGCACCACGCCGAACGCACCACATATATCGTACGGTGTAGGTTGCACCGCGTAGATTGCACCACGCCAGCTGCACCTCATAGATTGCGCACCAGATAGAGTGCAACATAGACTGCACACGATATATTCCACCCCGTAGGCTGCAATACATATGTGGCGTCACATATATTGCTTTAAGCAGTTTGCATAACACATATGGCACAACATAGATTGCACAACATATGCTGCACACTGTCTATTACACCACGTATACTGCACAAGTACAGTGTTCCACATCGATCGCACAATGTCTGCTGCTAGAGACACCGTTCGGCGTCCACGCTGGCTAACATCTCTCTCTGTCTTTCTCTTTGTCTGTGCGCTTGTGCGAATGTGTGTGTGTGTGCGTGTGTGCGTGTGTGCGTGTGTGGTGGGCCAGCCGCGCGCGTTTCCCCGTTTCGGCTTTCTACGCCTCGACCTGGCGCGCGAGGCCGCGACGCCAAGCAATGCGTGTGTGTGTGTGTGTGTGTGTGTGTGTGTGTGTGTGCGCGTGGGTGCGTGAGTGTGTGCGTGCGTGTGTGAGAGAGAGAGAGAGAGAGAATGTTCGTATGTGTTTGTGTGTGTGTGTGAGAGTGTGTGTGTGTGTGCGTGTGCGTTTGTAGTGCGTGTGGCTGGCGTCCTCCTGGACATGTCCCGTTGCCTGGCTCGTGACCCTGATCCTGAAGCTGGAATCCAACCTGGAGCGAGGGCGCCAGGGCCTGACGTGCGCGCGGGTCCACGCCGCGGGGTGCCTTCGCGACGCGCGGGGGTACTGGAAGGGCATCTACGCGGACGCCAGGATGCAGCTCGCGGGCGCCGGGCGCGGACCCACGTCGTTCGGCAGCAAATCATGGGAGCCTGGCATGCCTTCGTCATCCCGTCTTCAGAGCGCATCGGCGTTCGTTCGCGTCGGGTGAGCGATTTGACGTCGAACAGCACGGATTTAGCGTCGACTGGCGTCGATTCGTGTCGGATAGCGCCGATTTGCGAGAGCCAGCAGGACGGTGCGGGAGTCTCCCGTGAGTTCCTGCCGACACGTCGGCAGGCCCGCAAGCCGACACGGCCAGCAGTGCTTCGGGTGCCCCCTTTACCGAGAGAGGAGACGTAAGCCTCGAATTCGCTGGAGCTCGGGTTTGCCTACGCTTTTTGACTCGCCCGTCCTGGACTTTGACCGCCCAGTGTTCGTGAGATATTTGCAGCGGGCGCTCGCGTCGAATTTTCCAGAGTGGGTCTCAGGATTTTCCTGACGCCCCAGTGGGGTCAACCCGAGTCCCCAGATCCCGAGTTTTATGCCTGAGGGCGAGCCCCGACCTGGGCTTTGGCATCGCTCGGGCGTGGTTTTTCTTTTTTTCGGCAAGAACCATCGATGATTATGATGTTCCAACCTACTTTAGCCTTGATCACCATAACAATTTCGGGCACCAAGAAAGTACCGAAACTTGGGGTTTTTCACGTGTCGGGCCCTGGGAGGCGATCCTCGTTCGACACTGTTTCGATACTATTCTGGGTGCTCGAAATTATTTCTGGGATGTGGTCCTTAAGTACGTTGGGAGCAACATGAATCTAGGCCTCCCAGATAGGGTCCGAGTAAATGGGGTCGGAGGATCGCGCCGCATCGCCGATGCATCGGCGATGCAGCTCGATGCGGAGCCGATTTCCTCCACGCCGGCGGCGCCGATGCACCGCCGATGTCGCATGGGCGTCACCAATGCATCGCCGATGCATCGCCGATGCGGCGTGATCCTCCGACTCCATCTACTCCGATCCCATTTAGGAGGCATCTATTTGAGGACATCTGCACAGGTTCACTCGACACTGGTATGCGAGTGTGCCTGTGCGGTTCCCGGCAGGTTTTCCTCACCGACGTTCGTTTCGCCATTTGCATTCGATTGTTTTTGGACGTCGATTCGTGATCCCGCTGGATTTCACTCCGAATGTGGTGTGCGATGCCGTGCGCAAGTGGAGTGCCCCTGGCAGCTTTCACTAACGGGCGTTCAGTTAAAGGGTGTTTGTTCTGTCTATCCTCGAGAGCACATCATTGTGTGCCCTCGCCCGCACGACCCATCAGGTCTTTGGTGTTCAGCCCAGGTTGTTTGCCACCTGAGGGGGCCAACTGTTACCACAAGCGCCGAGATCGTTTGTCGGCCTCCTTCGATGGAGGCGGCCCCCGATCTTGACCGCGGTGGTGTCAACTTGTAGGCCTCCTGCCCAGAGCTCCTGGACTTGCTCGTGAAGGGCGAGGAGCGAGTCGCAGCTGGCTTCAGAAGGACGCTGTCGAGCGACGAGCTGTGAAGCGCTGGGAGGTGCAAGCGTGCACGGGCTCTGTGTGTCATCATCAGCTCTGTCGCCTGAGACTCCCGAGCGTCGGAGACTGCCGACGCCGCACTTCCTTGCATTTCCCCTGCGGTCTGCTTCGCCCCACTTGTCCCGCTCCTCCCGATCCCTCTCTCCCGATCCGTCCCTCCTCACTCCTGCCTCTCCACTGCCCTCCTGCTGCTCGTCCTCGTTCTTTTTAGATTCTGTAGCCGTTTTGGATCAGGGTCGCCGCTTCAGGCGACACGGTTTTCTGGCCCTTTGCTGTCTGCTACGCTACAGCGTAGCATCGTCACCCGCCCGCATCCCATGGTCCGTAAGCCGATCGTCGGTGGCAACTGGAAGTGCAACCCGGACTCGGTGTCCAAGCTGGATGGTCTGATCAAAAACATCAACGACTGCGACACCAAGGGCTGCGACGTCTACGTGTGCCCCTCACCCCTGCACGTGTTCTACTGCAGCGACAAGTTCACGAACGGCGCAATGGTCACTCCCCAGAACTGCAACTTCAAGGGCTGCGGCGCCTTCACGGGCGAGATGGCCGTGGAGCAGATGAAGGACATGGGCCTCAAGTGTGTGCTGATGGGCCACTCGGAGCGCCGTGGTGAGTTTGGCATCTTCCCGATGGACGACAACTCCACCCTGGCGACGAAGCTCAAGTACGCGCTCGACGCAGGCCTGCAGGTGGTCTACTGCATCGGCGAGCCGCTGGCCATCCGGGAGAAGGGCCTCGACGCCGTCATCGCCGAGATGGACGTGCAGCTCACGCAGATCTACGGCCTCCTCGACCCCGCGAAGGTGGTGATCGCCTACGAGCCCGTCTGGGCTATCGGCACCGGCGTCACCGCCAGCCCCCAGGACGCGCAGGACACGCACGCCGGCATCCGCAAGCTCATCGCCGAGAAGGCGTCCCCGGAGGTCGCCGAGGGCATTCGCATCCAGTACGGCGGCTCCGCGAACGCCAAGAACGCCCCAGAGCTCTCGGCGATGCCGGACATCGACGGCTTCTTGGTCGGCGGCGCCTCGCTGAAGCCCGAGTTCGTTGAGATCGTGGCCGCCATCAGCAAGGCCAAGGCCGCCTGAGCGGCGTTTTCCCGTGGAGCATGGGGCGATAGCCTTAAGTCGGGCGTGTCCCTCTACAGGAGGAACATTCGAACATAGTGTAAATTTACGTTTATGTGTATATATATGTATTATAAACACATTTTTTTTTTTTTTTTTTTTTTTGTAATTTTTCGCTCAAGATCCGCCTGGAGGAGGACATGCCCTACCTAACGATAGCCCCAGACGCCCGACGAGGTGTGCTTCTTTCCCACCCGCGGCCCCAGGGCTCGCGGCCCCTGCCTTGGCTCCCAGCCCCTTCCTTGGCGGCAGTCCTTCGAGCCCGATCCCGTGCTTGACAGCCCCTGGGAGCCCGAAACCGGCCCCTGGGCTTAAGTCGGGCGTGTCCCTCTACAGGAGGAGTATTCAAAATAGTCAAAAGACAGCCTGGGGACTATTTTTCTAGTTATCTTGATTATTATTTGAATTTGTTTTGAACATTGTTTATTTTTCGTCCAAAATCCGCCTGTAGGGGGACACGCCCGACCTAACCCTGGGCGGGGAAACAACGGGGACGAAGGCGGGGAGAGACAAAATCACGGCGTCGGAGGTCTGGAGTGCTCTATGCTGGAGCAGTGGGTCTGGCGCAGATGGGTCCGCTGCGAGAGGCACAGTCGTCCATGAATGGTGCGCCCTATTGCGCATGAGGACATCGACCAGTGCGCCACGCGCAGTTCTGGACTCCAGTGAGCAACTCCGCGCCAGACCCACTCCTCCTGCTTCAAAAGGTCCGGCCAGCTCCCAGTTTTAGTCGCGCGGGCGCGGCCCGATGGGCAGTGGCGGGGACGGCCGGGGAGCTGGAAGAGAGCTCTCTTCTCTGGCCCCCTCTTCGGTGCCGCACCGGCTCGCACCCCGTGCCCTCGTGCAGGAAAAGAAAGGGGGAGGGAGCCGCGGAGGGTTTCTCCGAAGGGCTGAGGTGACCCGTCCTCCTCCTCCTCCTCCTCCTCCTCCCTTCTCCTCCTCCTCCTCCTCCTCCTCCTCCTCCCTTCTCCTCCTCCTCCCCCTCCTCCTCCTCCTCCTCCTCCTCCTCCACCTCTTCCTCCATCTCCTCCATCTCCTTCATCTCCTCCTCCCACTCCTCCCCCTCCCCCTCCGCCTCCTCCTCCTCCTTTCCTCCTCCTCCTCCTCCTTCCTCCATCTCCTCCATCTCCTTCATCTCCTCCTCCCACTCCTCCTCCCCCTCCCCCTCCGCCTCCTCCTCCTCCTCCTCCTCCTCCTCCTCCTCCTCCTCCTCCTCCTCCTCCTCCCCTTCCTCCTCCTCCTCCTCCTCCTCCTCCTCCTCCTCCTTCTCCTCCTCGGGTGGCCTACGACCGTGCACGGAGCCTGTCTCTGTTGAAGTCCGACGGCGCGATCACATTGCAGCATGGTGACAGGTCACAACCGTACGCAGAAGGCATCTGTACACCACCACCGCGCCAAGCCAGGGCCAGCCTGGCCCTGGCATGGTGTGTACGCCTTCCTGGCCGAGGCCAGGAGGCTCTGCTCACCTGCCTAATTACCAGGATGGCCCTGGCCTGGCACGGTGGTGGTGTGCTGCCGCCTTCGTCGGAAGCCAGAGCCGCGGACCCCCAGCTCTCTGCGGCATTCTTCGAGCCGCGGACCCGAGGTGCGAGGGCCCCAGGGCCCGAATCTGTGCGGGCTCGCCCGGCCCGAAGGAGCTTGCGACGCCAGGATCCGAGGGTCCTGCCTGGTCCTCCGCCCGCCCCCCCTTCCCCCCCCTCCTTGCTGCCTCGCCCTCTGACCCTGGCAGGGCCGCAAACGATCGGAGTCGATGCGAGTCGATTCGCCAGCCAGGGCCGCGCTTTTCCGAGTCGGTTCGGTTCGTGCCGCTGCACTGGCACCGATCGAGGCCAGCCTGAGCCAGGCGCGGCGATCCGATTTCCATGTTCGATTCTGGATGCTTTGCTGGCGGTCCCGTCCGTTCCCGATCCGATCCGCCCTCGCGGTTCGATCTGGCGCACTGCTCTGCCTGGCGTGGCCTGGCGCCTGCCGCGCGTGCCGCTTTGCTCGCCCGCTCACGCGCCTCCAGGTAAACTCGAGTCGGGCCGGTCCTTCCCTCTACAGGAGGAATATTCAACAATGGTCAAACAAATAGTCAGGGGGCGATTTTTTTGACTATTTTGGAGTATTCGTGACATTTGTTTGGGTATTTTTGTTTTTCTTTCAACATCCGCCTGCAGTGGGGCACGCCCGACCTAAAGGTAAACCAGGAACAGAGATATCCAGGCACATCTGGAAGAATCTTCAGGCATCCCAGAGGGAGTCCGACGAGGTAGATGGGGGCGGAGGGTCGCGCGGCATTGCCGATGCATCGGCGATGCGGCTCGATGTGGAGCCCGGCATCCTCTACGACGACGCACCCGATGCAACACCGGCGTCGCCGATGCATCGCCGATGCATCGGTGATGCACTGGCAACGCGGCGTGGTCCTGCGACGCCATCTACTCTGATCCCATATGAGAGAAGAAAAACAACGAGTTCGATTGCGCTGACATTGGCGCGTAAGCTGCACGCGTTTGCCGTGCTTAAGCGCCCTCGTCTCCAATGCAGCGTGCCGCGCGGGCGGCCCGCGTAAGCCACCGCGAAAGGTCGCTCTGTCATCTCGCCGAAGACCCCTTTCTTTTCGTCGCCCATCTGGGAGGTCTCTACATATCAATCTACACCGCCGCGCTTGGGCGGGCGGGAGGGGGGGTGGACGCCTTGGGTGCGGGGGGAGGGGGAGATGCCATGGACCCCCCCTCCTCGGACTCTGTATTTGGGACCACCCTACCTTCTGCCTGGAGGGCCAGACGCGCGGGACCGGGCCACGGGAGTGAGATCCGGGCATGCCTGGGCCAGAGCTTGGAGGCTCCCGCGCGCGTCGAGGATGATCTTCTCAGACTCGATGCTGCCCACACGAGCCCCGACCATGCTGTATAGTTCCCCAATCAGTGCTAGCACTGAAGAGGTCGTTCGGCGGTACCCCAGCATACTAATACTATATGTGCGTCGCCCCCCCAGGGGCGACGCGCGCACCGAGAAATCTTATAGCATATGCGTCGTGGTGGGCGCTTTCTGGCCACACCGCTCGGGAAACGATAAACTACAAAACGGAGAGATTACATGTTCGGGTCGGACGCGCGCCTCCGAGGAGGACATACAGTACTAGTATGTCTTTGTGCGCCCCAGTCCTAGCGGATATTGAAAGATATGGCGAACGTCCCGGGCCGATCTCGGTATAGCAGGCTGGGCTCCCGGGTTCCCAGTCCCGGGTGCCCGGGTTCCCGGTGGCTGCTTCTTGGCGGACATCGGGATCCTACGGCCGAGCTCGCCGTCGCTCTCATCTTCGATCTCCCCACCCACTGGTTGGGGTTTTCCTCCGGCGTAGAACCGTCAGCGGGGGGCGCTCCGGCCTTGCCCGGCAGCGCCCTCGCGGCGCTCCGCGCAGGCCGCGGCTCGCGGCTCGCGGCTCCCCCGCGCGGGCTGAGGGGCAGCAGCACCCGTCGGGCCCCCCCCCTTCTCTCTCTTGCAGGCGACTGTTCCTCCCCAAGCCTCAGACTTTCGACGAGACGAGAGTGGGGGAACGAAGAATGACATAAACAGAAACACTCGGAGGTCCGCGCGGATTTCTCGGATCCCCGCTGGATCCCATCCCTGGCGCGCGGAGCGCGCCAGGGGCGGCGCCGGAAACGCCGCCGGGGGGTCCCAGCGCGGATCCGAAAAATCCGCGCGGACCTCAGAGTTTTTGTGTTTATGTCATTCTTCGTTCCCCTAGTGAGACCGCTCCGACAAGGAGGGAAGCCCTGGGATGTACCCCCAGGGGGCTCTGCGGACGCGCCCCCGTCGAGGATGTGGACGCCCCCCCTCCCCCCCCCCTCGTGTGTCCCAGGGTGGGGCCCCCAATGTTTGGCGCATTCGAAAACCTCGCCCGTGCCCGCCGTGCCCTCGTGCTCCCCCGCTGGCGGTCAAGTGCGCCAGCGGGCTCTGCGCTCCGCTCCCCCCTCCTCGCGCCAGCCTCCACTCGCAGGAAGGCCCGTGCAGACAGACGGCGCGGGCCGCTGCCCGGCTCTCCGAGGGGTCCCCTCGCCGCCGCGCCCCGCCCCGCCCTTTCCCGCCCCTCGGCAGCGCCCCCTCGCCGCCCGCCGCCCCCTCTCGGAAGCCAGGCGAAGGCTGGCAAGCCCGCGGCTGCTAAAACGGAGCTCCGGGAGAATGTTTTTTTGCTCTTCCGGGGAGCGGCCCGTGTATTATTGTTTAGTGCGCCGAGTTTTTGTTCTGGTAGTTTGTTTATTTAATCGCTTCGCTCATTCCGCCGGCCCGTATTGTGCCATCGCAGGCGTTTGCTTGCGCGTTCGTGGCCTCTTGGAGCCTCTTGGGGCCGTTTGGGGCCTCTTGGCGCCTCTTTTTAGGCTTCTTGGAGAACTCGGGAGGCCTGGTAGTTTGTTTATTTCCTTCCGGGGAGACCGTTTCAGCAGCCACGGATTTGCCAGCCCACGCCCAGCTTCCGACCCTCCCCCTCGGCTCCCGGAGGCGCACCCCTGCGCGGAGGGCGCGGAGGGCCGCCGCCGGCGCAAGAAGGCGAACGCGGCGGACCGCAAGCGGCGCGCGGTGGAGGAGCTGCTGGAGGCGAGCCTCTGTGGGCGGCGAGCCCCGGGAGGGAAGTTCCTCAGAGGAGGAAAAGGTACTCGTGCCTCTCCCCTCCCCTCGTTCTCCTTCTTTTGGGCATCCTGGGCCTCAGTCGTCGCCACACCTTCTGGGTGACCCACAGGGAGGTCCAGCCGAAAGGGGGTGCTGCAACAGATTTGGGGCAACTGTATTGCAAATGTATTGCGCCGGAGAATTGTGTTGCACGCGCAAGTCCAGCAATAGATTTGCCCCCGGGAACGTATTGCACGCCCCAAATGTGTTGCAGTCCCACGGATCTTTTGCACCACATCCATTGCACCGCCCTCTCTTGTCGCTGGACCCCCTTCTGGGTCAACCCGAACACCGCTGGATTCGCCTCGAGATCCCGGTCGGAGCGCGCCCCCTGGGAGAGTTCCGGGGAGTGGCGGCATCGGTGCCTGCTGGTGCCTTCTGGTGCCCCTCGGTTCCGAGAGTCTCGCCGAGACCCGCCCCGGCGGCGAGCCTTGG
Organism: Prorocentrum cordatum; assembly: GCA_963575745.1. NCBI lineage: Eukaryota > Dinophyceae > Prorocentrales > Prorocentraceae > Prorocentrum > Prorocentrum cordatum. The sequence goes on from CAUYUJ010015751.1 coordinate 163,062, forward strand.
CCTAGGCCTCCTAGATGTGGTCGGAGTGGGTGGGGTCAGAGGATCACGCCGCATCGGCGATGCATCAGCGATGCGGCTCGATGTGGGGCCCAATTTTCTCCACGGCGGCGTCGCCGATGTTCCGCCGAAGCCGCCGATGCATCGCCGGTGCATCGCCGACGCATCGGCGATGCATCGGCGATGCGGCGTGCCCCTCGGACCTTCATTTACTCCGACCCGATCTAGGATTAAGTCGGGCGTGTCCCTCTACAGGAGGAATAGTCAAAAATCATGCAGAAATAGTCAGGGGACTATATTTTCCAGTATTTAGCAATTCTGGATATTTTTTGAATCTCTGTCTATATATATATGTATGTATATATATATATATGTATATGTATATATATATATATATATATATATTTATTCCTCATCCTATATTTTTATAGGGGGAAAACCCGTCACCCCCCCCCCAAGACCGGACTCCCGGGATCTGGGGTTTCGGGACCTTCTGGACGGGCCTCGAAGTGGCCACCGGGCTTCGCGGGGCGTTTTGCCAAGCCTTCCCAGCACACCTAGGGCGATCAAGAGGAACATCGGAGACGTCCCAGAGACCTACAGACAGCACAAGAGCGCTCCAAGAGTGAACGACGTGACCTCAAGACGGCACAAGAGGCCTCCAGGACGGCCCCAAAGAGGCCTCCAAGAGCACTCCCAAGAAGGCCCCTCGAGGCACAAATCATTGATTTTCTGTTGGTTTTTGGTGAATTTTGGGGTTCTCTGTTCGGCTTCCCGACGCTCCAAGACGGCGGTCTTCTGGGCGTCCGAAGCCGCCTGGGAGGCTCCAAAATCGCCCCACAACCATCCGAAAGGGCTTCCAGGCAGTCCAAGAGAGCCCCAAAACGGCACAACACGGGTCCAAGATGGCCCTCAGAGAGTTCCATGGCGGCCCAAGATGGCCCAAAGACACCCTCCGAAGAATTCCAAATCGTGATTCGGTCGTTCAGGGAGACCGCGGTTGGAGGCAGGGTGGCCCGAGGAAGCCGCTGGCGGCCCCCAGAATACGCCCAGGAGGCCTCCAGAAGGCCTTAAGAAAGTCTGAAACAACTTTTGTGAGGCCCCTAGAGGCTCCCCAAGGAGGAGCCTCCGCAAAAAGAGCTGAGGAGGATGGGGAGAATGCGTAGGGTGTGGCGAACATATGGAAAAAGAAGCATGGAGGAAGGATAACGAATAACATTATTACAGCGGCGATGCCGGAAAAGGCAAGCAGGAGTTATCGCTAAATTGCCGGCTTGGCCTTCCTGCTATTCCGCCTGCGTACCAAACTTCAGGACCAAAGTACATGGCGCGAAGCGCCGCTGCAGTCTTGTATGCATATATATATATATATATGTATCTATGTATATGTATATTGTTCTATCTTTCGTCCAAGATCTGCCTGCTGGAGGACATGCCCGACCTAAATCTAGGATGCCTCTGCTTTGGGGAGAAGGCTCGGGAGGCCTCGGTCTTCGTGGCTCGAGGCGGTGCGGGCGTCCTCGTCGGCGGCTTTCTCTGCGGTTTTTTTCTCCGGCCTCGGGAGGCGCGCTCCAGAGCAGCTGCGCCTCGCCAGAGGAGCTCGCCTCCTGGGGGGGGGGGCCTATGGATCGTCCCGAGAACGGCCGCCAGAGTCAAGTCTGGCATGTCCCTCTTCGGGAGGAATATTCGAGCGTAGTCAAAACAAGTCCGGGGACGATTTTTTGACCACTTTTGAGTATTCTTGAGCTCTTTTGTTGGGTATGTTTTAGTCTTTGCCCAGAAGCCGCATGTAGGGGGACGTGCCCGGTCCACCACCAGAGAGCCGAGCCTGCGTGCCGAGAAACACAGCCAGGCGCCCGAGAGGGGGCGGGCCCTCTCAGGAGGCTCGGGCGGCCTCGGGCCCTCTGAGCTGTTCGGGCCCAATGAGGTGCTCTCTCGACGATCGAACCACACACAGACACACCCATACCCATAGGGGGAACGCTGGGAGGAGGACTGGCTATGGGCATGGGTGCGGGTTGTCGGATGCTGGGGGGTGCTTCTTATCAAGCGTGGGCCCCCATCTGACAGCACTCACCCGTAGCCCCCTCCGTCCCACCTATGGGTATGGGCGTGTTGTTCGTTCGTCATCTCTCGAAGCCTTCCCCGGAGACGCAGAGAACGCTTCTCGGGAGGCCGAGGAGGGCCTCTGAGAGGCCCGGCCGTTTTTTCTCAGCATGCCTGGCCCCCTCTCACTTGCCCCCGGGCGCGCCGCCAGTTGTCCTCCCCCAGGTCCCTCAGAGGATGAAGTACAGCCTCCAGGGTGCCCTGGGTTTCTTGGGTGTCGATGGTTTTGCTATGGAGAGCGTGACGTTTCCACACCGAAAATCCATGGACGTTCTGGGGTCTCAGGGTTTGGTTTCTTGTGGAAGGTGTCTTGTGGACTGGCCTCCACTGTAGGCACCCATGCCGCTACCCTTTCTTCGTTTTCGCCTTCTTGGGCCTCCTGGGAGGCCATCGTCGCCTGGGCTGGGTTCATTTCGAACCTTGGTCAGAACCCAGAATGCGCCCTGGGAGCACGTGCACGCGCACGCGCACGAGCACGCACATGCACGCACACACAACACACAACAAACTCGGCACACACAACACACAGCACACAACACACGCAAAACAAACACACAACACACAACACGCATCACACGCAGCACACGACAACACAATACACACAACACAACACACAACACACAACACAGAAAACACATCACAAAACACGCACAGCGCAGA
>CAUYUJ010015751.1:170824-190824 GCA_963575745.1 Prorocentrum cordatum
CCCTCTACAGGAGGAATATTCGTAAATAGTCAGAAAATCGTCCGGGGAAGATTTTTGGACTCATTTTGAGTATGTTTGAATACAGCTTTTTGTTTTTCGTCCAACATCCGCCTGTAGGGTGGGGGACACGCTGGATCGGTCCGGGGAGTCGCGTCGCCTGTGCCGCTCTGTCCCCCAACGCTTGGGGGGGGATGGGCTCGGGGGGGGAGGAGGAAGGAGGAAGGAGGAAGGAGGAAGGAGGAAGGAGGAAGGAGAATGAGGAGGAGGAGGAGGAGGAGGAGGAGGAGGAGGAGGAGGAGGAGGAGCCGCCCCGCGCAGTATTGCGTGCGGATCCGCTGTCGGGGGCCCAGGTCGGGCTGGGAGGGTACCCCAGTGTCTTTCGTGTCCGTTGGACGTTCTTGTGCATCCTGGGGAGGGTGCCCTTGGATGTTCTGCTCGTTTTGGGCGACGGAGGGTCTCATGCTTTTGAAGGATGCTCTTCTGGCCTAGGTCCGACGGTATCGGCGATGTATCGCCGATGCCAGGTCGACGCTCCCCGCCATGAGCCAGACCCGCCCATCGTTTGCCCCTCAGGGACTCCAGCTCCCCTGCCTCTTGGATCTGGAGCGTCCAAGAGAGGGGTGGGGACCAGGGTGTGTGGAGACCATGACTGGCGCGGTGAGGCCTCCTGGAACTCATCATTGCCTCCTTGTATTATGATGTTCCAGCCTACTTTAGCCTTGACCGCAAGACATAATTTCTTCGGGCACAACGAAAGTACCGAAACTTGAGGTTTTTCTCACGTGTCGGGCCCTGGGAGGCGATACTTGTTCGACACTTCGCCGGCGTGAAGGGCAGGTACTGTTTCGATACTTTTTTTATGGGTGCTCGAAACTGTTTCTGGGATGTACTGCTCAAGTAGGATGCAAGTAACATGATCCTCGCATTCTTTCAGCACTTTCCCCGCCCCCCCCTCGTCCTCGCACATGCCTCGGGTCATGATGCGGCAGCCCTCCCTTCTTGGCCCACCCCTGAGGAGGAGGGCGTATATATAGATATGTATGTAGGAGGACAACGACGAGGGAGGAGGGAGGACGGCGACGACGCGAACGACGAAGAAGGAGGAAGGACGGCGACGCCGACGACGACAACGACGAGGGAGGAGGGAAGACGACGACGACAACGACGAGGGAGGAGGGAAGACGACGACGACAACGACGACGACGACGGCGGCGACGAAATACGAGGGACGACGACGAGACGCCGACGACGGACGACGACGACGACGGCGACGAGGGAGGAGGAGGAAGGACGATCACGGCGACTACGACGACGGAAACGACCACGACGCCAAAGAGGACGGCGACGAAGAACACGAGGAAAGACAGAGGACGACGTATGCGACGACGACGACGACGCGGGAGGAGGGAGGACGGCGACGACGACGACGACGACGATGACGCAAGAGCGCGCGCGCGCACGCTTTTGTTGAAAATATGTGATGCTAAACCTGGTGTTTTTGTAGGTTTTTTGGACACGATTTTGAAATCCTTCCGAAAACGATTGGTTTTGAAGGTTTTCGGCATACGCGCGCGACGACGCGCGCGTCTGCACTTCGTCCCAGTTTTTTGCAGAGGGTTCTCGCGACGGCACACGCGCAAGGGCGTTCGACAGATTTCGACATGCGCGCGAGCATTCCGTGAAAATCTTGAAGAACCTATGGTTTTCTCAAGATTTCGCGAGAGCTCTCGCGGAAGCTATTTTAGCAAATCAGTGTTGCGAAACCTTGTGTTGTTGTATGTTTTTTGAGACTCGATTGCGAAATCCTTCCGGCACCGAAGGTTTTTGAAGGATTCCGGCATGCGCGCGCGACGACGCGTGCGTGTGCACTTCGTCCCTTTTTTTGCAAGGGATTCGTGGAAAAGTGTCATGTTAGAACAAAACATGTCTCCGCATAGTATTTTTCACTCGGGACCCTAAGGGGGGAGGAACCCGTATGGCGTGGGACAGTGTGATTTCATATTCAGGATGGACAAGTGGTCAGAATCATATATGATTTACATACCCGAAAGGGGGAGTGATAACGCGGGGGGGGGGTAGATCCTATTCTGTTTTCAGAAAGGAGAATAAAGGAGAATCCACTTGTCGAACTTGAAGTCGTTAGCTTCACTGCTCCCGCAACCGTCCCACCCGCCCACCCGCAACTTGGTTTGCAAAACCCATGCTGGAGCGATTGCGATGAGTGCTGGGTGTTGGCTGGTGCATCTCTGCGACCACGCTCGCCCGCGCATGCTCGCGCGCGCAGCGGCCAGCTAGTTTTGGCGCGACAGACGCGAACGCGGTGGCGCTGACCGTTCGGCGCGTCCCAGCGGGCACTTCAGTGCGAGTCGGCGATTTGGGCGGGCGCGGTATCATGGTATCGTCGACACCTGCAGACACGGTGATGATAGTAGCGAATATGGTGACGATGCTGACAGCTACGATGGGGCAGCCAGTGACGGCGCCGATACCGATCACGCCGACGACGATGACGGCATCTTCGCGTCGGTCATGAAGGTTTTGGATGGAATTCGAAATGCGCGCGCGGCAGACGCGCGAGTTTGGCGCGCGCAAGGGCGTTCGAACGATTTCGACACGCGCGCGCGAAGCCCGTTTGGTAGAATTTGTTGTGCGAAACTGGTGGAACATGTTTTGTTTGAGAATTCGCTAGACCGCGCACGCTTTTGTTGAACAGCAGAATCTTTCCGGAACCAGAGCAAACAGGTTTTTGAAGGTTTTCGGCATGCCCGCGCGACGACGCGCGCGTGTGCACTTCGTTTTGATTTTGAAATTATGATTTTTGATAAACGGTTGCGCGCGTATGGTATTTTTTTGCACGGGAACCGAGGGGGGGCCGATGTTGGCCTGGTTGGGATGGTATGAATTCACAGGTCGGATGGGACAGTGGGTCAACATCATATGTGTTTTGCATCGGTTCCCGGGGAGTCGATAAGTCCGGGGGGGAACGTGGTATAACGTATTTTTGTCTCAGACAGGCGAATGTATGTCGCGCCGTCGATGTGATGCGACCGACGTGGGGCAATGCGCATGGTGGAACACATGTGGTGCAATACTTGCGGTGCAGTTTATGCAGTGCGACCTATGTTGCGCTATATAACTTGTGCGACCTATGCTGCGCAGTGATTAGTTATATGTATATATATAGGCGTACAAACATCTATATATATGCATGTATGTATGTAGGTATGTATGTATGTATGTATGTATGTATGTGAATATATGTGTATGTATACACATTGCATTCCACACCGTGTCCTGCAGTCTAAGTTGTGAGCGATCGAAAAGCTCGCGGCAAACGATAACAACATTCAATGCAATCTAGGTGGCGCAAGCTACGTGGTGCAATCTATGCGGTGCACGTGTTATAACCTAGGCGCGGCAATGCATTTGGTGCAATATGTGTTGTGCAGTTTGTGCGGTGCAGTCGGTGTGGTGCAATTTGTGTTCCGCTGTGCAACACATGTAGCGAACCATTGGTTGTGCGTTGTTTGTGGTGCAAATTCTGCAGTTGCGCAATACATGTTGCATGTTGCGATCGATCAACAAGCGCGTCGCAGGCGTGACATATTTTTCGCACAATTTATGTAGTGCAATCCAACGGCGGCGACGGGCGGCGACGACGCAGCGACGAGGCGGCGACGGGGCAGCGACTGTGAGCACATAGCCGCCAAACCGGCCAGACGGCCCAGAAACGGGCGGCGACGAGGCGGCGACGGGGCGGCGACGGCGAGTACATAGCTGCCAGACCGGCCACACGGCCCAGAAGACGGGAGGCGACGAGGAGGCGGTGGGGCGGCGACGGCGAGTACATAGCCGCTAGACCGGCCACACGGCCCACTTCCTTAGAGCGGAAAGATAACCTCTAATTGCAACCTTTTCGAAATATCATGTTGCAGAACCATTTCTGGGATTATTTGTTTCTGGGAACCTTAATATTGAAATCTTTCCGACACCGAGCGTTCTCGAATAATTTCGACATGCGCGCGCGACGAGGCCCTTGCCGATTTTTGTTTGCGTTCGATTCGTGCCCCCAGCAGGCGCGCAGAAGCGTTCGAATGTGTTCGGCATGCGCGCGCAAGAGGCGTGCTTGATCGCACGTGATGAAACAAGGCATCATTATCGCAAGGATTCACAAGAGCGCGCGCGCAGATTTTTGTGAACACTGGTGCAACACCTTTTTTTACGTGTTTGGGACAACCGATCTTTTAATCCCTCCGAAAATCTACGTTGTTGACAAGGTTCGGCATGCACGCGCGATGACGCGCGTGCGCGACGACGCGTGTGCGTGGACTTTGTCCCGTTGATAGCAAGGTTTTTTGTGACATATGATGGTCTTTGGTGTGAAAAAAAACGAGTGTGCGCGCACAGTATTTTTTTGTCAAGGGTTAAAGGGGGGGAGAGATACCGATTGGGCTGGGATTGTATGGCGTCATATTTAGAATGAGCGATGGGGCAGAGTTCTATGTAAACCGTACTACCCCAGGGAGGGTCGTTAAACCGGTAGTGTCGGGCGGGGGCAGAGCTTAGTTGTTTGTGCGAAGAGAGAATCTGATCTACGTGGTGCAAGCTATGTGTCGACGGGCGGCGACGAGGCGGCGACGGCGGCGACATGTCGGCCAGAGCGGCCTGCAGGCACAGGCTCCGCGGGCGGCGACGAGGCGGCGACGGCGGTGGCATGGCGGCCAGAGCGGCCCGTAGGCACAGGCGACGGGCGGCGACGAGGCGGCTGCGGCGATACGGCGGCCAGAGCGGCCCGTAGGCCCTTTTCTCGAGAAGGCAAGTCAGAACCCCTGAGTGTATGCATTGTTTGCGGAAAGACACGTAGAAAACCTGAGTGCAAGCACTGTTTGGGTAAAAAGATCATTTGCAAAAGCTCCTTGCAAACAAATGCCACGAGGTTCACGCGCGCGCGCACTTGTCGAAATCCGACCAAACAGATGAGTAATCATATTCACATGAAAACATCAAGCACATGTTTTGCTTTTGACATCAGACATCTGCTACATGTCGTGCCCGCGCGCACTTGCTGAAGCCATGTGCACCAGTTGTGTGATTTGAACGATCTCGTCCAGAACCCGCATTATCATCCCCGCGCGCGGTGAACCTGCGCTGTTCAAACGTGCGCCCAGCGCACGCATCCGTATCACATAATACCATGCGGGCCACGCCCGCGCGCGCCGCTGCGCGCGCGTGCCGGAATCATTTCGAACACGTCGTTTGTCGAAGCATGTCAAGATATATATCTTCACGCATGCGAACAGCAGTGCTTTTTTGAGCAAGCGTCTGTCACATTCCCTGAATGTCTGCGCGTGTGCGCACTTCCCCACCATAGCCATCGGCAGCTCCATCGCATCATCGCCGTTATCGGCATCGTCTATCGCCGCCATTGCCGCCATCATCAGTCAATCACCTTCATCACCGAACATGGACAGGATCGCCATCGTCGTCACCAGCATCGGCGCCGTCATTGGCCTTGCCGTCGTCATCGTCATCACCGCCACCACCATCGCTACTATCATTTTCTTTACCGCAATTGTCGACGTCATCATGATATCGCGCCCGCATGGGCCACCGACCCGCACTGTAGTGCCCGCGCGCCAGTGCGGCCTCTGAGACGCGCTGGGAAGTTCCCATCGGTAAGCGCCATCGCGGTCGCATCAGTTGTGTCAAACCGGCTGGTCGTTTTGCGTGTGAGTTTGCACGCCCCAGCGCAGTCGCAGATATGCGCCAGCCAGTGCCAAGCAGTCACCGCAGTCGCGGCCGCATGGGTTTTGCAAGGCAATTTTAGGGTGGGAGTGTGGGGTGTTTGAGCGAGCAGTGGAGTTGGAAACGCATTAGTGGCGTCAGGTAATTGTACCACAGCTTTCACCATGTAGCTGTATATATTGCATTGCAGAGCCTGCACCTCATTGACTGCACTGCGCAGCGTGCGCCGCGCCGCATAGTTTGCAACCCATATGTTGCACCGCGTAGATTGCACAGAGATTGCGCCGCAGAAGCCAAAAGGCGCGTAGCGGCTCGGCGACGGTCCGCCCAACCGAACGAGAGGCTTGGCGCTTTTCCGCGTGCCGCGGTTCGAGGCGCCACTCCCCGCCGCGGCACCGTTCCGACAGGCCCCGCGGCGCTGGCGGCGCTCTTCCAGGAGCTGCGGCCAGCGCCCGTGGACTGGGCCGCGTTACCGCCTGCGCTGACGCCGCACCTGAGCGACCTGAGCACGCTGCAGGTTCGCGCCTTGCGCGCCGCCCGCTTGGCGCTGCCTTGGGGCTCAGTCGCCGTCGTCGTCTCTGAGCTTCGGGCAGACCGATGTCGCCAGAGGGGAAACGGATACGGGCACCACTGTCCCTGCCTCGCTTTCGTCGTCCAGGCCTCCTGGGAGGCCCTCGCAGCCACGGCTGGGTCCGCCGCGAAATTCTGGTCGGAACGCACCCCTGAAGCAGTCGTGGGGGCAGCCGTATCGGTACCTTGTGGTTTCCCCAATGTGGGGGATAGGAACATCGTGAGTTTATTTTCGCCACCGCCACCGCACACAATGTAGCAACATTCTTCGGGGCAGGCTCGCGAGCGTGAGACGGTCATTTACGCTACCGAAGAATCCTTTCATACACCTCTTTTAAATGTTGTGTGGTGGCTCCCTGTTGCACCTTCCTTTATTCGGACTTGATTGCAACTACTATTGGTGCTCCTCCTCCTACTACTACTACTACTACTACTACCACAACAACTACTACTACTACTACTACTACTACTACTACTACTACTTCTACTCCTACTGCTACTAGTATGAATACGACTACGACTACGATTTCGACTACGACTACGAGCACTGTCTCTACTACTACTACTGCTACTACTCCTACTACCACTGCCACTACCACTACTACTACTACTACTACTACTACCACTACTACTACTACTACTACTACTACTACTACTACTACTACTACTACTACAACTACTACTACTACTACTACTACTACTACTTCTACGACTACTACTACTACTATCACTACTACGATTATTACTACTACTACTGCTGCTACTACTACTACTACTACTAGTACTACTGCTACCACTATTACCACTACTACCACTGCTGCTACTACTACTGCTACCACCACTACTATTACTACTACTAGTATGATTATTATTACTACTACTGCTGCTACTACTACTACTACTACTTCTAGTTCAACTACTAGTACCACCACCACCACCACTACTACTACCGCTACTGATATTACTACGGATCGGTTATTTCTTCTATTACTACTACTGCTGGGTGCTACGAGTGGTACTACAACTACTACTATTATTGCTGCTGCTTCTACTACGGCTACTGCTACTTTTGCTGCCAGTGCGACGACTATTACCACAGCGACTATTATTATTACTGCCACTACTCCTACTACCACTACTATTACTACTACTGCTATTACTTCTACTACTACTACTACTACTACTACTACTACTGCTTTTACTACTACTGCTTTTACTACTACTACGACTACTACAATTCTTTCCTTCTTTCCACGAGTGCGACTACGACTGTGATTGCGACTACGCGGACGACCCCGACTACGACTATTACTACGACTTCGAGTACGGCCACGACTACGACGACTACCACTACTACCACTTTCGCTACGACTTCCCCTTCTACTTTAATAATATCATTATTTCCTCTACTACTACTACTGCTACTACTTCGTCCACTCTTTCTATCATTATTATTCTTTCTATTACTACGGCTACCGGTACCGTATTACCCATAGCAGTATCAATACTACCACGACTAATATTGCTGCTGCTATTCGTATTACTAATACTGCTACTACTACGACTACTATGTTTACTACTGCTGCGGTTCTTATCACCACTACCACCACCACCACCACCACTACTACTACTTCTGCTACCACTGCTGCTGCTACCATTACTGCTCCCACCACTATTATTACTACTACTATATCCCGTACTATTGCGACTGCGACCATTACGACCAGTATTCTTAGTACTACTAGTACTACTACTACTGCTACTATTACTACTACTACTACTACTACTACTACTACTACTACTACTACTACTACTACTACGACTGCTACTACCACTACTACTACTACTGCTGCCGCTACTACTACTACTACTACTACTACTACGACGACTACTACTACTACTACTATTACTACTACGACTACGACTACTTCTATTATTACGGCCACGTATGGAAAGTCCACGACTACTACTACTACTACTGCACCTACTACTACTTCTTCTGCTACTACTACTGCTACTTCTACTGCTACTGCTACTGCTACTACTACTACTACTACTACTACTACTACGGCTACTATTAGTAAAACTACTACTACTACTTCCACTACTACTACTCCTAGTTTTCCTGCTACTACTACTACTACTACTACTACTACGACTACTACTACTACGGCGACGACGACGACGACGACGACTACTACTACTAGTACTGCGAAGGACTACTATGTGTTGCACTGTCACTACGACTGCGGGACCACAGCTTTTACTGCTTCTACCTTGTATTTCGGCTGATACTACTACTACTACTATTACTACTACTACCACTACTACTACTACTGCTACTACTACTACTACGACTACTACTACTACTACTACTACTACTACTACTGCTGCTACTACTACTACTACTACTAATACTAATACTATTGCTACTTCTACTACTACTACTATTACTACTACTACTACTACTACTACTACTACTACTACTACTACTACTACGGCTACTGATGCGCATACTAGTATTACGACTACTACTACTACTGCTGCCACTATTGTTACCATTATTAGTACTACCATTACTGCTACTACTGCCACTACTGGCCCGATGACTCTTACCACAACTGCTACTACTACCAGTACAACTACTATCATCAGCATCCCAGTGCGACCCTACCTAAGAGTTGGAGCCCCTAGGAAAGCAGCATTGGTAGTAACAGTAAAGCTCAGCTAAAGCTAAGCTAAATATAAGGTACAGCTAAGCTAAATCTAAGCTAACGCTAAGCTAAAGCTAAGCTAAAGCTACGCTGAAAATAAGCTGAAGCTAAGCTGAAGCTAAGCTAAAGTTAAGCTAAAGCTAAGCTACAGGTAAACTAAGCTAAGCTGAAGCTAAACTAAATCTAAACTAAAGCTAAGCTAACGCTAAGCTAAAGCTAAGATGCAGCTAAGCTAAAGCTAAGCCAAAGCTAAGCTAAAGCTGAGGTAACGCTAATGTACAGCTAAGCCGAAGCTAAGCTAAATCTAAGCTACATATAAGCTACATATACTCTAAAGCTAAGCTAAATCTAAGCTACTCTAAAGCTAAGCTAAAGCTAAATCTAAGCTAAATCTAAACTACAGCTACGCTAAAGCTAAGCTAAAGCTAAGCTAAAGCTAACGCTCAAGCTAAGCTAAAGCTAAAGCTCCCAGAGGACTGCGGGAACCGCTCCCAGGGGACTGGGGGAACCGCCCGGGGCGGGCAACACTGTCCGGCCCCTTTAAGATATAGAGAGTAAGAGCCCTTCTAGGCAGAGCCTAGGTTGGGAATTATCATTACGTCTTCTACTACTACCGCGGCGACTCCTTTTTGTTATCCTTCTTCTTCTTCTTCCACTACTATTGCTACTGCTACTGCTACCTCCGAGAGGGGTGGAGGTGCGGGAGGAGCAGCAGGAGGGCGGACTGCAGGAGGGGGAACGGGAGTGCCACGCCTGCCACACTTTGCGAGCCCGCAACGCATAGGGGGACCATCCCGAACGCACCCACTTTGGTGTCGTGGAAGCACCACGCTTGCCACGCTTTGCGGGTCTGCAGCGAATAGGCCACCCCGAGCGCACCCCCTGTGGTGTCGAGGAAGCGCCACGCCCGCCACGCTTTGGGGTCCCGCAGCGGGTACGCAGGGGACCATCCCCAGCGCACCCTCTGCGGTGTCGGGAAAATGCCATGCGTGGTGGTTTCGGCAGCAGAGTCGCCAGGTCACGCCTCTGGTGTGTTGCGTGGTGCGCGTGTCTGTCTGCAGAAGAATCCCAACGCTGAGGTCTGCGTTTGGGATTCTTCTGCATGTGTACGATGTGTGTGTGTGTGTGTGTGTGTGTGTGTGTGTGCGTGTGCAGCTGTGCGTGGACGTGTGTATCATGTGGGCGCCACGTATGTGTTGCGTGCGTGTGAGAGAAAGAAGGAAAAGGCAGATGCGAAACGAGGAGGTGGGAGGAGACTCGGGTGGGAAGTAATTCATCACCCCATTCAGCAGGTGGGGAACACCGTAGGTGCATCGTGATTCGGGCGAAGGTCTGCATACTTACAGTAAGTTCGGGTTCCTGTGTTTTTTTTTAAAGCGCCGCACGTATAAACTCGTTTAGGCACGCCCAAGACGACCATACCCCATACCCAAACGACCATATCCCTGACGACCACTCTAAACTCATTTCGGCAGGCTCAGCAGCATTCGTATACAGGATGCCCTCCTCCACTTCTTACGCACGCCCAGCGACCCCGCACGCCCGCCTTGCGTACGCAGGCCTAATTTGGCGACCCAGAGTCTTGAAATAATCAAAGGGAGCCCAACCTGAGTGTATATGAGCGCGGCTCCCATTATTGTTTTCACCCCCATTCATTCCTCTTCGGTTTTTGCAGCCTCCTGGGACCCCTGGGGCCCCTGCCGAGGTCTATCATGGTCAGCCTAGCCTCCCTGGGGCTAGTCCAGCCGTGATGACAAGAACCTCCGGAAACGCCTAGGGACTTCCCCTGAGATTTGACTTTGCGGAAGCGTGACGTGCCCACCCCGATAGTCAATGGACGTCCTGGGGTCTCAGGGTCGGGTGTCTTGTGGAAGATTTCTTGTGGATTGGCCTCCACTGTATAGTACAAGCTCCGTGGCGGGCGCTTTCTGGCCGCACCGCTCGGGTCGCGTCTGGGCCTTTAACATTGACCCGCGCCCCATCTACGGCGCGGTCCTCGTGGCCATCGACCGCATCGCATGTTGGGTTACCCAGTGGGGCGACTTCCTTGCGGGTGACCTCTGTAGCGCTTGCAGTGCGACCAGGGGCGCGGCGTCCAATTTCGACGCCCCGCCGACGAGCCGACGGCGCCTGTGCGACGCCTGCGTGGACGGAGACGCCTTTCCCGGGAGCGGCGAGCCGCACCCGATGCGCCAGTTTATGCCGGCCGAGAGCCTCGGCCCGTACCAGCGCGGGGCGCAACGACGCAGAGGTCGAGCAGTGGCGAGGCGTCCTGGCTTGCCCATAGGCCCACCAAAAAGAATGTCCTGATAACCTTTTGTGGTTTCCACGGTATGTTCTGAGAGCATTTCTGGCCGGGACTGTTTTGTTTTAGCAAATCGGGCTTATGTTCAAAGAACACTGTTTGGTTCTTCGAGCATTTTTGGGTTCTGAGAACATTCCGTGGTAGGATTCTAGGAGTGTCGGGACGGTCGATCCCTGCTCAAAGAGGGGGTTGACGTGATTGACCTCGAAGCCTCTTTGGCCAAAGTTTGGCCCATTTTCAGTGACGCCCTGACGTAGCAGGAACAGATCAGACTGACAATTTTTCGCTGCGGTGCAACCCGGAGCGACCAGTCCCTCCTGCGGGGAGCCCGTCCCAGTGTGCGCCATTGTTCGGCCGACTGCTGCTCCTCGCAGGTCTTCCGCCAGGAGCTCTTTTCCACGTACTACATTCCATCAGGATGGTGGTCACGCCAGCCCCGGGCTACGCTGAAGACATGTTGGGTTACCTTCTCGGCTCACGCGTCCCCGGCGCGCCGAGCTGAACTCTGGGTGGCTGTTTGCCAAATGGGACTCGTTGCCATGCGGAAGATGGCAGAGGATTGCCAGGCTTTGAAGAAGGCCTAGAACCTTCGAGTGACTCTGTCCCGGTGTTCTCTTGTGGCTATTTGTGCTCTCTCCCTCTCTCCGTGTTCAAACTGTTCTTTCAGGTTCTAGCTTCCGTTCAGCTGTTCTTGTTGTACAGTTCGTGGGGGGATTCTAAATACACATGTATGTGTATACATATATACATCGATGTATACTACAGGCTGGTATCTGTCCGGCTCGAACGCGCGCTTCTGATGAGGACACGTAGTATTAGTATGTTTTTGTGCGTCCCATGGCCCAGGCGTAGACGCGCGCGCCTCGCCGTTTTCCGACCTCCTGCGCCATTCGGGGGTCCTCCGACTTGCCCCCCCCGCCTCAGGCGGTGCTTCGGCCCAGCGCTCCATCGCCGGCGCGCCGAGGGGGCGGAGGGCCCCCCGGTGGAGTCCCGGTGGCCGGGTGGGGAGAGAAAGCATATCTCCCTCCTCGAGGTTATCTCGTCCTCGTCGAGCTTATCTCCTCGTCGTCGAGGCTCCCTCCTCATCGTCGAGATTATTTCCTCGTCGAGACTATCAACTCTCCTCCTCGTCGAGGCTAGCTCCTCCTCGTCGAGGAGATCATCATCTCCTCCTCCTCCTCCTCCTTCTCCTCCTCCTCCTCCTCCTCCTCCTCCTCCTCCACCTCTCTCTCCTCCTCCTCGACGCTATCTGGCAGCAGTGTCTTAGCACGTTCGCGCGCTGTGCGCTCCATCTTCCATGTCTGGCCCGATGTGGCCCCTCGACGCTCGCTCGGCTCGCACTCGCACCGCACTGCGCGCCTCTATGCCGCGTTGTGATGTGTACTCGAGGCTGTCCCCTCTTGCGCGCGCGCCGCTCAGGGCGACCACGAGCTGCTCGCCGCGGAGGCGCGGCGCCAGTCGGCGTGCGCGGGCGTCGACCGCCGCTGGGCGCCGTCGTTTGGCGCTTTCGAGGGCGGGGGGGGGGAGACGAGGGGGGGGAGGAGGAGGAGGGGGAGGAGGTTCAGGGAGGAGGAGGAGGAGGAGGAGGAGGAGGAGGAGGGGGAGGAGGATGAGGGGGAGGACTGA
This sequence comes from Prorocentrum cordatum, assembly GCA_963575745.1. Taxonomy (NCBI): domain Eukaryota; class Dinophyceae; order Prorocentrales; family Prorocentraceae; genus Prorocentrum; species Prorocentrum cordatum. Next base: position 183,785 of record CAUYUJ010015751.1, read on the forward strand.
CGCTGCGAGCTTCGCCCCCGCGGCATGAATGAGAGGCAGGAGGGAGAGGAGGAGGGGGGGAGGATGAGATGGAGAGCAGGAAAAGGGGGAGACGTCGTCGTCGCCGCCGTCGGCGGCGGCGGCAGCGGCGGTGGCGGCGGCGGCGGCGGTGTTGGCATCGGCGGCTGCGTTGGCGACGGCGTGGGCGTCGGCGTCGGCGGCGGAGGCGTCGTCTTCGTCGGCGTCGGCGTCGTCGGCGTCGTCTTCGTCTCTGGTTTAGTTGTCGACGGCGTGTCGGCGTCGCCGTCGCCGTCGTTGTCGTCATTGTCGTCGTCGTCGTCGCCGTCGTCATTGGCGTCGTTGCCGTAGGTTCTGCCGTTTCCGTGTCCGTCTCCGTCGTCGTCGTCGTCGTCGTCGTCATCGTCGAGGAGAAGGAGGAGGAGGAGGAGCTGAAGGGAGGGACGGATTTTTCGAGGTGCTTCAACATATTTTTCCATACGCACTTCGCATTTGGTTTTTTCGAGTGGCCCCAACCGGGCCCAATCTATCGAGCTGCCTTTAGTTTCAAGGTCCCTGAGCTAATATCATGGTCCGGATTCAAAAAGTGTTCAGAATATTTTGCGACAGTGGGGGAATCTGGAGGAGGCCCACCCCCCACGCGCCACAGGCCACTCGTCAGCGAAAGCTGCGCAAGAAGCTGCTACGGAAGGTCGAGGACTCGGCTGAGCTGGTCGTCGTCGTCGTCGTCATTATTATCGTCATCGGCGTCGTCATCGCCGTCGTCGTCGTCGTCGTAGTCGTCGTCGTCGTCGTCGTCGTCGTCGTCGTCGTCGTCCCCGTCGTCTTCGTCGACGTCGTTGTCGACATCTTCATCGTCGAATCGTCATCGTCGAAATTCCAATCGCCGAAATTGTTGTCGTCGTCGTTGCCTCTAAGACCCTCCCTTTCCAAGAGCAGCACCAATTTGGAACTGAGAAGCCCTCAACGACGAGCTACGTGACGAAGGATATAATGTTGAACAGCATGGGCCCCGAGCTGTAGGTTAATGCACTGTGGATGTAAACGCTGCGTGGTGCAAACTACGTGATGTGTGCTTCGTGGTGCAAGCTATGTTGCACAAGTTATGTGGTGCAAGCTGGGTGTTGCAAACTACGTGGTGTAATCTATGCGTGGTGCAGGCTCCGTGGTGCAATCTATGTTGTGCAACCTTTGTGGTGCAAGCCATGTGGTGCAAGCTATGTGGTGAAAGCTATGGTGTACCATCTACGTCGTTCTGTCAACGTGGTGCAAACTATAAGAGAAATCTAAATGGTGCAAGCTATGCGGGGCACGCTTTATTGTGCATTTTACGTTGTGCAATTGTAGAATTCGGCGTCGTCAGCTCCACTGCTCGCGCAATCGTGCCACCCTGCCACCCGCAATTTATTTTGCACAACCATCATGCGGCCGCGATTGCGGTGACTACTTGGCAAGGCTGGCGCATCTCTGCGGCTGCGCTAGCATGCGCGGGCTCGCGCATAGCGGTTAGTTATTTTGGCACAGCCGACGCGGCCGCGACGGCGCTTAGCGGTGGGAATTTCTAGCGCACCTTAAGAAGCCGCGTTGGCGCACGGACACTTCAGTGCGGGTCGGTGACGTGGGCGGACGCTGTACTGATGGTGTGCCACTTTATCGTTGTCACGATCGTAGCCGGCCCCATCTCAAGTTTTTGGCTCAGGGTTGAGCCAGGTGTGACCGCTCCGCCCACCCAGCTGCCGCCGCACTTGCTGGGTTGGCGGGCTCCCTCCTCGGTGGCCTCTCGGGTCGCCCCGCGCCGCTGGGGGGCTGGCTGGCCGGGCTCCTGCCCCTTGCGGGCGCGGCGCTGCTCCTGTGGGCGGCCCGCGCGTGCTCCTGGTGGGGCAACGGCCGCTTCGCAGCCGCGGCGGAGGGCGGGGCGGGCCTTGGCGTCCCGCCCATTGGCCGAGACGCCCTCGGGGCGGCGCCGGCTGTGGCGGGCGCCCATCCTGTGCGCGGGCTGCCTGCTCTGGGCGCTGGTGGGCCCCCGAGTCCGGGGAGTGAGTCAGGACTTCGGACGCCCGACGAGAGTGAGGTCTGGCCGTCTCGAGGTAGCCGCGAGTGATGGCGGCCCGCCCCGGCGGCCTCGCCCCGGGCACCGCCAGCCCACTGGTGGCCATCGACTTCCCGGACGACGACCACTTCACGGGGCTCCACCGCCTGTTCCTCGGCAGGGTGGGCGACGGCCCGAAGGGGGTCGCTCTGACTCCGGTGCAGCTGCAGGCCCTCGAGCAGCAGGACGAGGCGCTGGCGGTGCTCATTGGGGGAGTTGCTGGCCCACCAGGGCCAGGTATCGCGGCCTGGGTGGTCTCGGACACGGGCGCGGACCCGCCGGGGGAGCCGATCGATGCTGCCGAGTCGGGGCACCCAGCTCGCCTCGTGCAGCGTGGGTCGACTGCCCTGATGCTCATCGACGACCACTGGACGGCCTGGGAGCGGGTCGCGCCCACGGACCTCAAGGACTGGAAGGAGGAGAACAAGTCGGGCGCGGGTCGGGACCCGCGCGTGATGCCGATCGTCAGGGACGGGCAGGATCACTGGTGCATCGGGCTCCGCGACGCGAAAGCGGCGCCGCAGAAGCGGGTGCCGCCGGCTGCGGGGGCCGTCGGGAATGGCTCCTCCGAGGGCGACTCGTCTTCCAGGGGGCTGAGCATGGCGATGGAGCTCATGGCGATGATCCGCGCGACGGACGAGACGTTCGGCACCTACCACGACTACTGGGTCCGAGCCTCGGGGGTGGGCCTCGACACGAGCATCGCCCATCGCCACGCCTCCCTCCTCAGCATCTTCCACCACTCGCTGGGTTTCGACCTGCTGGAGATCTACGGTCTGGAGGGCATGGAGATGCTGGCGCGGAGGCTGAGGCGCACCGAGCGGGCGTTTCGGCGCTCGCCAAAGAGCCCCGACCTCCGAGGCCGCGAGATGGTGATCGCATCGACCCTCGACTCGGGCACGGCGGCGGCCACAGGCGACGTCGCCGAGTTCCTCGCGGAGGAGCAAGAGACGGAGGCCTTCACACCCAAGCAATGGCGACTGTTCGCAGGGGAGACGGACAGGCGCATGAAGGACGGGTCGAAGTCGTGACACGTGGGCCTTCCCACGACCACCTGTGCTGCAGCCTGGCTCGACTGGGATGGCGGCGCCTCGGCCTCGTTCTCTTTTCCCTCTGGATCTGCCAGAACATGCCAATTCATCTAGTGCGGCGTCGTCTGGCGCCGATGGCCTTCTGCTCCCTGACCCTGGGCTTCGTCGGCTGCAGGTGTCGGCGGCATCGGCGCTCAACGCCTTGGCAGGAGCTCGGGCCAAGGGCGTGCGCTCGCCAGGGCCGCTCTCCCACGCGACTCCGCGTCGGCCGCTCTCGGAGCCGCAGCGGCAGGCGTGGGGCTCGCGACCGCCGCAGAAGCCGCCGGGCCGCAGCCTCTACAATCTGAGTTGTGCCCAGACGGGGCCCTTTCTGAGATTCTTAAGACGAAAGACTTGCACGAGAGTGACATTGCCCTGGCCGTTGCCCCTTATCAGCCTGAGCTCCTCGCCGTCACGAGGGGCGACATCCGACCTCAGGACGCCGCGGGGCTCGTCGGCGACGCCGCTCGGGCGTGCTTGGACGACCCGCGGCGCATTGTGCTGCCGGCGGAGGCTGAGGGGCCGCCCCCTGTGCGGCCCCACTGGGACGAGCGGCTGCGGAGGTCGCCCTCCCTCTTGGACGACCTCATATCGAAGCTCGACTCCGTCGGCCTCATCACGTGTCGCCGCCGGGTGGTGTCACGCGTGGGTATCTTCTTCGTGGCGAAGAAGACGGGTATGTTGCGGATGGCGCTGGACTGTCGGCCGACCAATCAGCTGCATCGCAAGGCCACCTACACCCGCCTCGCCACGACCGCGGCCATGTCGAGCCTGGTCCTCGATCCTCACTTCGTCGATGCGAACCCGACTCATGAGGCCGAGCTTTGGGGGGCGTCGATCGACCTGCAGGACGGATTATACCAGTTCCTGGCGCCCACGGTCTCGCATTTCTTCGGGCTTGGTGTGTCTCGCCGCGCTGGCGAGGTTGGCGTCTCTGAGGTCTACGACCCTGAGGTCAACGGCTACGCCCCCGTCGACGCGTCGGAGGAGCTCGAGGTCTGCTTTGGCGGCCTGCCGATGGGTTGGAGCTGGGCGCTCTACTTGTGCCGCAGCGCCGTGTCCGAGGCTTGTCGCCGGGCCCAGCTCCGCCTGGGGCTGGGGCCAGTTATCGTCGGGGACCGACAGCCTCCCCCGCCTCTTCGGCCGGGAGTGGTGGTCTGCGCGCCCAATGTGGACAACGCCAACATCCTAGGGTGCGACAAGGACTCGGTCGAGCGGTTGCACGTCGCGGCGGTGGAGGAGCTGGTCAGCATGGGCCTGCAGGTCCACGAGCGGGCGGACGCCGCGCAGTCCTTCGAGGCGGTGGGCTTGGTCTTCGACGGCCAGCGGCGCTGGGCCAGGCACAGCCGCCGGCGCAGCTGGCGACTCTGGTACGCCCTGGGGGAGGCCATCCACCGACGGGCGCTCTCGCCCAACCACGTCCGTGGCCTCTTGGGCCATCTGGTGCATCGCTTCAGCCTGCGGCGGTGTGCCCTCAGCGTCCTGGGGGCGGCCTGCCGCTTTGTGGGTACTGGCGGCGCCGAGATTCTGCCCTTGCCCGCCGATGTTGTTGACGAGCTGCGAACCGCCCAGGACCTCGTCCATATCGTGCACCTCGACCTGGCAGCTCCGATGCTCGACCGCGCCTACTGCAGCGACGCCTCGACGGAGGGCTACGCACTGCACGTCTCCGCCGCGGACCAGCACCAGCTGTGGGACGTCGCCGTCTGGCGTGAGCGATGGCGGTTCGTCGACGAAGACCCGACAGCCATCGCTTCCGGGGAGGAGCTGCGGGGCGGCCTGGCGGGCAGTGCTGGGCCGGCTGGCGACTTCTCCGCCCGGGTCGACGGCGAGCTCGAGCCTTCACCCGACGAGCGCGCCATCCTCAGGCAGGGCGACCCGCGGCTGCACCCCGCGGAGCGGCCGCAGGTGGAGCGGGTTGGGCTCGCGCCGCGCGTTCCTGATGCCTTTGCTGACCCCAGGCGCTGGCGCCGCCGCGTCGTGGGGCGCTGGGGGCGGGCGGCCGCCATCCACTGCAAGGAGGCTCGGGCGGCGCTGCTGGGGCTCACCAGGGAGTCAGAGTGCTGCGACGCGCGCGGCAAGCACCTGGTCTCGTTCGGGGACAACCTCGCTGAGACGTTGGCCTTTGATCGCGGGCGGGCCCGAGATCGTGAGCTGCTCGGGCTTGCGCGCCGGGCGGCGGCGTGCCAGCTGGCCGCCGGCATCATTTGGCATCGACGATGCATGGAGACCGCCCGGAACCCTTCCGACGGCGACTCCAGGCTTGCTCACCATGGCTGGCTTCGACCTGGACAGCGTTTTGCTGGCCGCGGGCTGCGGGCGCTGCCCTTGGCCGCTGCCGTGGGCCCGGCATGGTCGCCGGCGCCCGCTGCCCCGCCAGAGGACGACGGGTGGAGCGCCCCTCGAGAGCCCTCGAGCTGGGATGAGTCGCCTCGGGCCTCCGCCTCGGAGTCGGAGCTCCCGACGCCGCCGCGGTCCACCCGACGCCAGCGACGGCGGGCGGCGGCCGCCGTGGCGCCCGGTTGCAAGGCGCCGCAGCTGGCCGATGGCCTTGCCGGCGGGCGCCCCGCCTTCCTGGAGATCTTCTCGGGCTGCAGCCGAGCGACGGCCGCCGTGTCAGAGGCTGGGCTTCGGGTGGCCGCGCCCATCGACGTGGCCCACGGCCCGCATCATGATGTGCTGGGCCGTCGCGTGGCAAGCGAGGTCCTCAGCTGGCTGTCGGAAGGCCTGGTCTGGTGCGTGCTACTGGGCACACCGTGCGCGGCCTGGACCCCGGCGAGATCGACTGGGACGACTACACCAAGTTCATGGCGCTGCGTGCTCTTCACCGTTCGTGCGCTGCAGCTTTGCCTCAAGAATGACATCCACGTGCTTCTCGAGAACCCTTCCCGCTCAAGGATCTTCGAGGTCCCTCGAGTGGCGAGGCTGCTCCGTCGCCTGGCGGCGCGACGATGCCTCTTTGACATGTGCGCCTTCGGCGCGCCCTGGAAGAAGCCAGCCGTCATGTACTCCGCCCTTCCCAACAGCCACCTCCTGGACCGCAGCTGCCCGTGCCCCTCGGCGCCCCGCGTGCGCCTGCAGGGCGAGGTGCAGCTCGCGGGGCAGCCTGCCGCGTGGAGGACCGCCTTCGCGGCGGCCTACCCTCCTGAGCTGGTGCGTGCTGTGGCAGGGCTGCTGCGGGATGCCGCTCCGCGGAGCTCCCTCCGCCGGCCGTGCGAGCCGCGCGTCGACGTCGGCTGGGAGCGACGCCTGGCGGCCGCGGTCGGGCAGGATGGCCGTGCCGCCCGACCGGCGGTGCCCCCGCCGATCCCCCGGCGGTGCCCGCTCGGGTGGGAGGGGGCCGTCGGCTTCTAGGACGGGAAGCCCTGGCGCGCCGAGGTCGCTGATGCCGCTGTCCACCGCCGGGCTCGCCGCGCGGCAGCGCGAGCGGCGGCGCCTCGCCGCTCGCCGCGCTGAGGCGTATGGCGCCAGCGGCGGAGTGCGTCGGCGCGCGTCGGTGCGGCCCCAGACGGCCCGCGCCTGCGCCGCGGCCCACGCCGCGTTGGCCGAGTGGGCCGCGCGCCCAGGGCTCGGTCCAGGGGCGCCCAGCGACTGGGACGTGGTGCTCGACGAGTACCTGGGCGGCCTCTCCCTGAACGGCGACTACCCGTCGTGCGGCCGCTACGCCATCTACGGGTCGGCCTGCGTCCTGGGCCCGCCGCCGCGCGTCACCACGACCTTCCCCTTGGCAAAGGCTGCCTTGGCGAAGTGCATGCGGGCGGCGCCAGAACTTCCACGAGACTCGCCCAGCGACGACTCCCTCGCGCTCGCCCCCGCCGACTGGTTCTACGACAGGGGCCGCTGGGGCTCCGAGGGGCGCGACGTGGCGGCGGCGTCCTGGGTGG
>CAUYUJ010015751.1:195824-207170 GCA_963575745.1 Prorocentrum cordatum
CGCCGATCCCAAGAGTCGAGATCCTTCTTCCCTAATGCCGACGTGCCTGAGGACCTGTTGGGGAACCGTTGCTTTCTTCAGGTCGAACTGTGCATTGTGGCCGTTCTGTTGCAGACGCGCCGCAATGGCTGAAGCTGTTGAATTCACGATACCATGAGTGTCCGCACAAGCCCCTCCACAGCGTAATCTGTCCCAACCCATGTTGAAGACGCTTCTCTCACGAATGCCAAAAACTTGTCGATGAGAGCGCTATACCGCTGCTGATGGGCGACCCAGAATTACGAAGCGCAAGATCCAAGATGGCGCGCTCTCCGGCAGGAGCTCCAGCGTGGCAGCGTGGGCTCTGACGAGGAACGCCACGTCGCGCACGAGCTCGAGAGGGGGCGCCCACGTGCTGATCACGAGGTGTCCGACTAAAGCGAAACAAATGCTCCACGGCATGCTCGCCCCATGTGGTTTCTATTTCGTAACGCAAATCTTCATTGGCATTGCAGCGCTGCTGGGGGCGTTTGGGTCGATTGCGCCATCGCCAGCCTGGCGCATATTCTGCGCGAATAAACTCACGATTCTTGCAGCATCGGCGGACAAGACGTAAGAATGGGAGACCATCTATGCTCGGAGTGGCTCGATCATGTGCCACTGCTCAATGTCTTCATAAGCTGAGAAAATATACCCGTAGGTGCTCTCCCAAACAAAGAATTGGTTTCCATGTGTGCGTGCCCGTCTATGCATTCCTGCCACATGCCAGCGGCAGCGCTGGCCTGGCATACCGTGTCCACGTAAGAGCGCTACCGGTCAGAATTCGCCAGTCCTCCTGCGGACGCAGAGGCATGATGGCACGCGTGCTCTCCGGGCGGCCCGAGAGAAATATTTCTCCTCCTCCTCCCTCTCGTTCCTCCGCTCCGTCATCGCCCTTTCTTTTCCCTCGTTTTCTCCGACAGGGCGGCGGGCCAGGTCGAAGCAAGCCGCCAAGACGGACGCGAGGACCAGACCAACCAGACCAGCTGGATTAATTCGAGCAACCAGAAATTCGACCAAACCAAAAGACCATCGCAAGGAGCAGATTGTCTTGGCCACATTGGGAAACTGGACACGTCAACAATGCCAACATACCAGCAGTCCACTCACGCACGCATAGGACCGACAGACGGACAGCACCAGCCAAACGGACCACCGAACCAGCAGACCAGTGAAGCACCGCCGCCAGCCCAGCCCAGCCAGACCAACCGACAGACTCCGCCGACCAGACCAGAGCCAGACCAACCAGACCAAATAGACAATCTAGACTAGCCAGACCAGCCAGACCAACCAGATCAGCCAACAGACCAGCCAGACCAGACCAGCCAGACCAACCCCACCAGCCAGACCGACCAGACCAGCCAGACCAGACCAATGAACGAGACCAGCCAGACCAACCTGACGAACTTGGAACGCCAAACTATCAAGCGAATGGAACCGGCACCAGCCAAAAGTTGGCAAACCAGACAAGCCAGCGATGCCAACACACCGGCATTCCACGCTCGCACACACATGACCAACAGACCGACAGCACCAGCCAAACGGACCACCGAACCAACAGACCAACGAAGCAACGGCGCCAGCCAGACCAACCAGTTCAACCAACAGACTGCACCGACCAGGCAAGCCAGACCAACCAGATCGAACAGACCAACCAGACTAGCCAAACCAGTTCAGAGATAGTTCAGAGATGGTGTGTGATTTGAGTCTAGAGGCCGGTGGTTTTCAAGGCCGATGCCCCTGCTAGACTCCCTGAGCTTGAAGGTCACGAGCATGGGTCGTAACCATTTTGGCTCAAGACCCAACTTCCACTCATTCCTCATCACTCATACCATATCCACCCTATCCCTCTTCCTTTCCCATACCGTTCCGCGCCTTGTTTGTACAGCGTTGGGAGCTGTGTACTGAGAAGAGAGAGTGCGAGGTTTCTCTTGCTGGAGAAAAGGTACGACACTTTGGCTTCACTGCTGTCGTCCGTCGGTCGACAGTGGTAGCGGAGCAGTGAGCAGCTCTGAGTCCGCGGACCAATGACGGCAGCAGCGGAGCAAGGTGCTAATCGAGAGACACAGCAAGAAGAACGAGGGGAGCATTCTGCAGTACGGGCAGTGACTGATACACTGATGAGGCATGACGGTCTCCACCTCGACCTAGATGAGGCAGAGAAGTTGGCACGTCTTTTACTACTGGACGTGGTGCCGGCCAGTTCCCAGAGTCGCCAGCGTGACTCACACGGGGGCGGCGACGACAGTGGACGTCGGCGCGATCACGGGCAGAGTTCCAGTGCTCTGTGGTCGAGCGCCGAGGATCGCTCGTGGTCAGGCTGGCACGCACCACCGCCAGAGCACGAGTCGACGAGTGCCGGGACATGGTCCGGTGGCGGCGCTGCCGCGTCCGCCACCGAGACGTCCCAGGGCAGGTCGGAGCAGTGGCATTCAGGTGGCTGGGACGCGACGAGAAGCACCTGGCAGGAGCCGGACTGCAAGCCCGGCGAGCAGCAGTGGACTTCTTCGCGATCCACCTGGACTCCGGCTTTGACCTGGGAAAGCTACGGGGAAGAGCATTGGAAAGGCGAGCAGTGGGGCGACTGGTCATCCGGATGGAGATGGAACGACAACTACAAGGACAGCAAGTGGGAGCCCAATAAGCGCCACTCCGGACATGATGACGATCGCCCCAGCACCAACACTGGCAAGGACTTCGCCGACCCCGAGAAGTGGAGAGGCTGGGGGGACTACCGCATGTGGCGCCGCACGGTGCTGCGCTGGAGAACACTGACGGACGTTCCCTCCCACAAGCAGGCTGATCGCCTCTTCCGCTCTCTCGATCAAGACCTTCAACGGAAGCTCGAGGACCTTGATGACGACACGCTGTGCAGCTCATGGGGTTTCGACGTCATTGTCAAACGCCTTGACCTGATGTCTGGTGAAAGACACGGCGACGAGCGACGGAAGGTCGCTCGAGAGTGCTTACTGGATTATTCACGCAAGCAGGGAGATAATCTCACCGAATATTGTGCACGTGTGGACACGGCCTTCGACAGGGTAGCTACTCAGGGGCTGCCGCTTCCAGACGAGTGGAAACTGATGTTCCTGGAGGAAGGAGTTTCTCTCGACGAGCGCTCGGCGCAGATGGTCAAGGTGCTCATGAGGGACCAGAAGGACTACAAGTCGGCTCTCTCGGCTATTCGGGAGATGGACATCTCCCATCGAGAGCATGTCAAAGCACGCAGGACCTACGCCACTATGGGCTCGGAAGCACCTCTACCTCAGGTGCCTACCTATCAGGTCGAGCGCGACGACGAGTCCTTGCTCGACTATTCGGATGTCTCCTCCATGGACTCAGACGGGGAAGCAGAGGTCTGGGCGATCCTGGAGTCGGCCGACGTCGGGGGGGGCGACGCGCCGGCAGCGCTGGCCGCCATCAACCAGGAGCGCCGCAAGACATGGAGGCAGAACCGCGACTTGAAGGGACAGCTGAAGACCGACCGGAAGTTCTACGACAGGTCTGGCCAGGGCCGTGGCAGTGATGGGCGCGAGAAGGCTCGCAGGCCCGGCCACAGGGCAGCAGGCGGCGCGTTCAGAGCGCGGAAGAGCCGCCTTCCGCTTGCTGAATTAATTGAGCGCACGAGATGCCGTGTCTGTCATCAGAAGGGACACTGGTCTCGAGAGTGCCCACAGAAGCAGGGCGCAGGGGCCGAGGGCGAGAAGGGGTCCCCTGCCACGGGTATGACTTTCCTGTACGTGAATGCTTTAGATCACTCCACCTCCCAGTGCTTTGACGAGCCTCCTCCTCCAACCTGCGCAGTTGTCCTGCTCGCCGTAGGTCCTGGGGCCATGGTGGTCGACACCGCGGCCGGTCAGGGCCTCGTAGGAGAGCGAGCTTTGCAGAAGATCGAGGGGCACTGGGCCTCAAAGGGGTTCGCCGTCCCAAGGGTCCCACCCAGGAACCCAAGCGCGCGCGGAGTAGGTGGGGGGGTAAAGGTCACCCACACCGCTCTGATCCCTGTAGGCATTGAGGGTAGCATTGGGGTGCTGGAGCTGGACGTTCTGGACCAGGACGTTCCACCCCTTTTGCCGATAGGATTTCAAGAAATGCTAGGTGGGATTGTAGATCTTCCGAACAAAGCTTTGACTTTTACGAAGTTGGGGGTCACGACGCCTCTGACTAGGCTCCCGTCGGCCCACCGCGCCATACAGGTGGACAAGTTTTCGGTTCCCGCCAAAGTCTTTAAAGCTCCGGCCTCCGTGTTTAGGTCGCGCCCTCAGCGGCCGAAGGGTGCGTTTCAAGCCAAGGGGAAGCGCATCATCGCGTCCTCTGTCAGCACTGGCCTGGGGGGGCTGTGCGACGGAAGCTGCTGGGGGAGTCCGAGGGGGGCGGAGGAGCGTCCGAGGAGGTCCGGGACCTTTTTCTGGGAGAATCTTAGGTCAGATGTAGTCGGGACGTACGCCGGGGCCCTAGTTGGGCCGGACAACTCAGGTTCCAGAACCGGTCCACTAAGGGGTCTGGTCTGGAGTCGGGCAGCACCTCCGACTCGGCGCTGAGCAGTACGCGTACTTCGGGACTCGCCAGGGTTTTGAGCTCCAGGTCGAGACGTTTCAGAGCCAGGGGAGGGTCGACAGCGCGGGGTTGGAGGTGGCCGACGTGGGCCACGAGGCCAGCCTCGACTTCGTCCGCCCTCCTCGCAGCACTTCGGCTCGAATCATTCAGCTCGCAGCAATTCGGTAACAGCCTCGACAACTCAGAGGCCGATTGGAGAGCAGATCGCGATGCCGCCAGCTGCTTCGACGACCCGCGTGGCAGGCGAGAGGGGGCGTCGTGGAGCTCAGGAGCGGCCACATGCGATGACGGATCGCATGCAGAGCCAGACGGACTCAGCATGGGTCTACGGGGCCACCGGGACCAACGGCCCGGAGAACCTCAACAAGGGCGAGAAGGGATGGGCCTGCTTAGCCAGGTGGGCGCTATATTGGTCGGCGCGTCTGGCCGAAGAGTTCGGGGGTATGTGCTGCGCCGAGCGCGTCTGGCCGACCAACCTGCCCAAGTCTCTCCGTCGCCTCTCGGAGGCGTGCGAGACGTGTTGGCGCCCGCCGACGCTCGTGAACTACGGAGCCAACTCGTGGGGGAAGTTGTTCGTATGCAGCGGGTGCACGATGGGTCGGGCACTGGGAGCTGAGGCCGACAAAAGGGACCGTGAAAGAGGAGGAGGTGTGCTTGTGCAAGAAGAAGGACGCCGCGTGCACGTTGCGTGGACAAGGTTGGGCTCAGGGCGCGACCGCCGAGCCGCAGTGGCAGGCCTTGATATGCGTGCCCAAGCCACCTCCTGGAGCCGAGAGGGCTCCGTTACCTCTTCACCCGGGCATGATGGCCGGAGGTCTGGCGGGCGGCTCATTCATGACGGCTCGGCAGCCGGCGTGCCAGCGAGTGGCGGAGGACGCGGCGAAGGTCACCGAGGCGCTGCAGAAGGATCAGGCGGAACAGAGGTCCGCAGCAGCAGCAGCTCGCCGGGTGTCCTCAGCGAAGCGCAAGCCAGAGAGCGACACGGAGGCCATGGACACCGCCTCCGAGCCACTCGAGGAGATGCGCGAGTACCAGGCCAAGACCGAGAGGGACATGAAGGGTATGGTCGAGAGTCAATTGCAGGTGATGAAGGCCATGATCCAGGGGGTGATGGCCTCGCAGGCGTCGCAGCAGGAGGCGCTCGAGCGGGTCACGACCACCGTTAAAGAGCAGATGGCGGCGATCGCGACAGCCCAGGGACAGGCGCAGGAGGCCAGCCGAATGATCAGGGCCATAGCGCAGGGCAGCTCGAGCAGCAAGGCGGACCAGGTCAAGGTCGCAGCCGCTGCAATCGACTCTCCCCCCAAGGCGGAGGCCAGGGCACCGCGGGCTCGGGAGGTTCCACAACGGCCAGTGCCGTCGGGGCATCTTTCGTCACTGGGCCAGCAGATGACCGAGCCACAGCCTCAGAGCTTACCGCCTCTCGCAGCGGGGGCGCCGCCAGGAGTGGCTCCATCAGCGTGGGCCTACATTGGGACAGCACCTCTCGACGGGACGAGTGTGCCGGCGGCGATGGCCTCCCAGGCGATGCTGCACCAGCAGGCGGCAGCCAGCGCGGGGGCGCCACAGCCGACGAGGTCACCAGCGCTGGGGGGCTATCCGACGTGCGGTCCCCCGGTCGAGCAGAAGAAGGACGCAGTGTTTCCTCCCCGCAATCCGGACCGCCTCTTCACGGCGGACGAGCTTCCGATCGGCTCCACGGGGGCGCTGACCACGGAGGCCAGCCTTTCACTCCCGGGCGCGGACCTGGCAGCCCCGCCAACGGCAGCAGTCGGTCCCTGCGGCAAGGGCAACAACAAGGGCAAGGGTATTCCCTCACGCAAACCGGAGAACGGAGACCCGTGGACGCCGGGCCCGGAGGAGAAGGCCGCCGAGAAGCGGCGCCAGGCATACCACGAGTGGAAGGAGGCCGGGTGGAAGACCTTCCACAACGGCCGCTGGACGTGAGCGGGCGCTTGTCTCAGGAGCTGAGGGCGAAGAAGCTGCCTCATCCCGGGGGGGTCACTTTTTCGGTTTCTCCGGGGAAGATCAAGCGTCGCCAAGTGCTGGATTCGCTTCTGTCAATGGGGGCAAGGCCTCTGTCCAGGATCGGGTCTCGGGGGGTCGAGTTTCTTATGCCCTCGTGGGCGAGCACGGCCCTCGGGGATCAGAACAATGATGACCACGAAGTGTTTCTCACTAAGAGCGAGAGGAGACAGCTTCAGTCTCTGGTGGCTAATTGCAGGGTCTCCTCGGATCTCAAGTCGAGGTCGTTTCTTGAAGTTTTCTCTCCGCCCCGAGTCGCCCCCCTCCTAGAGGAGGCAGGACTGCGCACCCTGGGTAGTCTTGATCTGGCGACCGGGTGGGACTTTAGGAAGAAAATCGATCAGGACAGGGCTATGGAGCTTTCGCCGCGCCGGCCGTGCCGTTCGCCCGTTCGCCGCGCCCCCGACCGTCCTCGTCGCGCCGCGTCCGTCGCGTTCTCGCCGCCCGCCCGCCTCGTCGCGCCGTCGGTTCGTTCGCGTTCGCGCCGTCGTTTGTTCCACGTCTCGCGCGTCTCGTCCTTCGCCCGTTCTCCGTCCTCGCACGCCGTTCCGTCCGTCCGCCCCGTTCGTCGTCTCTCTCGCACGCGCGCGCGCGTTCGGACCAAGAAGCCGTGGATGATTTTCCTGGAGCCCCCGTGCGCTGAGTTCAGTCCGATCCGAGAGCTCTTTCGGAAAACCTCTCCTGAGCCTCTGGAAGTTCAAGAGCGCAAGAAAAGGGAAGCTCTGAACCTTTTGGCTTTCTGCATGAAGCTCGCGCTTGTTCAGGTTCAGGAGGGTCGACGTTTCGCTTTTGAGCATCCGAATGGGGCCGCGTCCTGGCGAAAACATGTTGTGGACATGATCAGGAAGCTTCCGGGGGTCATGGAGGTGGTCATAGACCAGTGTGAGTTCGGTCTGTCCGTGGTCGAGGGGACTCTTTCTCGCAAATCCACCCGTGTCATGACCAACGACCCCGCCCTTTTTCGCCAGCTGTCAGGACGGCAGTGTAGGGGCGGCCACGAACATCATCACCTGGAAGGGGGACACACAACCAGAAAGTCACAGGTGTACCCCCCTAAGCTCTGCAAGGCTTTCGCCGATGCAGTGTTCAGAAGCATTCAGGAACAAGAGAGTCTCCTCACCATCGAGGAGATGGCGGAAATCTGCTCAGAAGATCTTGGGGTGTGCCGGGTTGGGGTCGAGGCTTTCCCCAGTCAGGCTGAGTCCTCGGAGCAGCTTCCAGAGCAGGGAGAAGACGCGGAAGGTGAGGCCGAGGAGCCCCCTCTCCAGGAGGTTCCTGGAGAGCACGAAGTGGAGATAACTGCGCCCATGAAGCGGTTGATTCGCAAAGTTCATGTGAATCTGGGACATCCTCGCAAGGAGATCTTTCTTAAGGTCCTGCGTGCGGCACACGCCCGTCCCGAGGTCATCCGATTTGTCCGAGACGAGTATGAGTGTGCCGATTGCCAAGCCCAAGTTGAGCCCGCCGGGCATCGCTCAGTAGCCATGCCACGTACTTTCCAGTTTAACAGGGTGATGGCTGTCGATACTTTCTACGTTACTTTTGAAGAGTAATCGATTCCAGTGCTGAATTGCATTTGCCACGGCACGAATCTCCAGATTGTGGAAGTTTTCGGCGGAACCTCGGAGGGGGCGTGGAGGGCTTTTCTCAGGGCCTGGATCAGGCCTTTCGGACCTCCTGAAATGGTGCTCTCGGATGGGGGGGCCGAGTTCAAGGGCCATTTCGAAAGAGGACTTGAGCATCTCGGCGTATTCCAGCACGTGATAGACGCCGAGAGTCCCTGGGAAAATGGGCGTGTTGAGCGCCACGGAGGGTGGGTGAAACAGATTTTGCTTAGGGCCTCCGAGAGCAGTCTCATCACCACCCGAGCCGAGTTAGAATCCCTTCTCCACGAGGTCGTGGCAGCCAAGAACCGCTACCTCCACAGAGGAGGCTACACCCCTTTTCAACTCGTTTATGGGGTCAACCCAAGACTCCCCAATGACATGTTGTCAGATGATGGCGTGAGACAGGTGGGGGAGGGAGACCTTGTTCAGACGGCATGGGACCAGGACACGGCGGCCGCGGACTATGCCAGGCAGCACGCTATCCGGGATCTGGCTCGACAGGAGCTTTTCCGCTCTTCAAGCAGGCGGAAGCTGGCGGAAGCCTCGAAGGGCAATGTCCACAGAGACGCTAGGGTCTATCCAGGGCAGTGGGTTTTCGTCTGGCGCCGAGCCCCGACCTCCGGAAAGAAGACGTACGCGCTCCAGCGTGACCGTTGGGTCGGACCTGGACTGGTGCTTCTTCAGTCCGGAGGGACCGTGTGGGTTGCCATGAGGAGTCGCTTGTGGAAGTGCTCATCCGAGCAAGTCAGGCTTGCGACGTCACCAGAGAGCCAGGGCGCTGAAGTTATGTCTGACCCTGGGGTCCAGAAACTTCTTCGAGAGGCCCAAGTGGGCCGCGCGGGCGTGGGGGTCAACGTGGCGGCCGAAGGACCGCCACCTCGTGAGGCCTGGGAACCAGGACACGGTGTGGAAGTGGAAGCCTCACCCATTCAGGCTCCGCTTCCTCCTCCCGCCAGGTCTCGAGCTCCTGGGGGCAACGTTCAGCGGCCGGTTCCCCCTCCCGGGCTGTCCCCCATTCCAGAGGAAGAAGTCGCCGACGCCACGGGTTCGGATCCAGGGAGCGAGACCAGGCCACCCACAGATTTATCTCGCTCTAGGGAGGTCAGTATCGAGGGAGGGGACGAAGAAGAAGAGTCAAGACCGCACAAGTATATTCAAGTTGATCCGGAGGGGGCTGCCTTGCTCCCTCCGCTCTCGAGCGGCCCAGTGCAGGGTCAGTCCTCCAACTCCTCTTCCTCTCAGCCTCTCCCACTCCAACAGGCTCCAGAAGGAGGGCGGCTGGAGGCCGAGCCTCAGCAGGCGTCCGTCATCGCTGATCCGGCAGCAGACTCCCGCATGGACGAGAGCCGTAGTGCCGGACAAGTCCCGGGCGATGGTACACCCAGTGGGGAGTCCAATGTGCCAAGGCCGATTATGGATGGAACGGTTCTTCGGAACGAGATATTAGACTTGGGCATGAAACGTCAGGGTCAGCGTATTTCGGTCACCAGGGGAGAGGACTTCAGAGGGGTCCCACCGGGGCGTGTTCGGACCCAGGTCCAAGAGCTGGAAGGTCGGCCGGAATCCAGGCCAGTGAGGCGCTCTAGGTCCCCTCCCCCCGGGCGGCCCCCGGGATCCGCCATGGAAGACGTCCCCATGTCAGGCTTTCTTGAGATGAATGACGCGAAGATAGATGCGCGTCTGGAAATGAGTGATGAGGAACTCGTGTCGTATGTCAATGACGTGGAAAGAGCTTTAGACGAGGAGGGATGGAGTGGCACCTGGGCTCAGTATCACAATGGCAATGCCAACTGTGAAGTTCTGCCCGGAGAATCGGGTGGTTTTTCTCTCTCACTGTTAGCTAATCGAGGGTGCGAGGTGCGTCTGAAAGACCTCACGCCCGAAGAAAAGAGGGAATTCGCCTCTTCCGACTTGCAGGAGTGGGAGGGGATCGTTGCCACCAAGTCCGTGAAAGTTCACGCTCCGGCCGAGGGGCGTCAACTCAGGCAGCTGTTTCCCAATCGGGTCGTCTCGAGTCGGATGGTCCGCCGCTGGAAACCCCAAGGCAGCGTCGGAGCCCGACCTAAGGCGAAGTCGCGCTGGTGCGTGAGGGGACACCAAGACGAGGACACCGCTGAACTCCAAGTTTATGCCCCTACGCCATCCATGGAATCTCTCATGCTGTTTCTGGCCATATCTCTTATGTATGGTTTAGAGGTCCATATAGGCGACATTAAGAACGCCTTTTGTCAGTCCGATCCGCTTAAGCGGCCCAGAGGGCGGGTTTTTGTGGAGCCCTGCGAGGGCTTGAACCTTCCGGCCGGAGCTCTCATCGAGCTCATCGCTCCTGTGTATGGGCTCGATGACGCACCTCTCGCGTTTCATGAGACGTCGGCCAGGTTTCTGGAGGGACAAGGCTTCACGAGGGCCAAGTTGGAGCCCTGCTGGTTTTCCCAGAAGGAAAATGGTCGCCTAGTCGCGCAGGTGCTGCTGGAGGTTGACGACTGGGCTATCGCTTTCCCTCCGGGTCAACAGAACAAGTATTTGACCGAGTTTAAGAAGCGTTTCACGTTCGGAAAAATGGAGAAACTCGACGAGGCCGGAGTTGAGTATATCGGTCGAAGGCTTCGACTCAGTGGACACGGCACCGCCGCACCGCGTATTCTTGTGGACCAGGAAGAATACATTCTCGAGCAGGTCCGCAAGATGCCGCTGTCAAGGGGGCGTCGTGGGGATCACTCCAGTCCCCTGGTTGGGACGGAGGTGGCGGAGTTCCGAAGCCTGGTTTACAAACTAAACTGGGTTGGGCGGGAATCCCGTGCTGAGGCTGCCGGCTGTGCGTCTATTCTAGCGACCAAGGTGAACTCACCATGCGTCAGAGACCTGGTCGAGGCACATAAGATGGTGGACCACCTTAGGTCCACGGCCAGCATGCCCGTGATAATTCACAAGTTCGACCCCTCCCGCTGCATTTTCGCGACGGCCAGCGACTGCGGAGGAGTCGGCTCGGATGACTGCATGTTCCCACAACAAGCATGGCAGGTCTATTTAGCAGACAATGCTCTAGCGCACGGTCAACGTGCGAGGGCCACCCCCCTAGCTTGGAGATCATGCCGAGTCAAGCGCAGGTGGCGAGCACTCTCGCAGGAGAGACGCTGGC
>CAUYUJ010015751.1:207270-274509 GCA_963575745.1 Prorocentrum cordatum
GAGCCTTCGGGGCGCTCTTGGGGCCATCTTGGAGGAGATCGATCAGAGAAGAGGGGGTCCCCAATTAGCGCTGCCCCTCTAGAGTGCCTCGAGTCGCCTCTTGGACCCCCCCAAGAGGCCAAAATCCTTCCAACACCTAGGTAAAATCAATGTTTTGTGTTTTCTCGCCTTTTCGCTCTTGGAGCCGTCTTGGGTCATCTTGGACTCTCTTGGGGCCTCTTGGGGGTCTCTTGGCAACGTCTTGGAGGCTTCTTGGGGGCCTCTTGGGGTCTCTTGGGGCCCTCTTGAGGCGCTCTTGGGGCGCTCTTGGGAGCCTTCGGGGCGCTCTTTGGGCCATCCTGGAGGAGATCTATCAAAGAAGGGGGGGTTGCTTATTAGCCCCGCCCCTCCAGAGTGCCTCGAGTCGCCTCTTGGGCCCCCCCAAGATGCCAAAATCCTTCCAAAACCTAAGTAAAATCAATGTTTTGTGTTTTCTCGCCTGTTCGCTCTTGGAGCTGTCTTGGGCCATCTTGCACGCTCTGACACCTCGCGACTGGCCCCGTCCAGGTCAGCGGGGAGGGGTAAGGGGAGGGGTAAACCCCTCCCCGAAGGGGAAGAAGGGGGTTGGCAGAGGAAACTCCCTAGACCACCTACGCCCTAAAGGGCTGGTGGGATTCATCGTCTGGTCAGTGTAGTGATCGCCCGGGCTGGATGCGTTCACCACTTTAAGCCAAGTAGTGTCGCAGCTGGCCGCAGGAACATCGTTCCGTAATCCTCAAGGCTCCCTCCCTCCCTCTTATTTGCCCGCTTTCGGTACTCGGCGTCCAGATGCTCTGTGCTGATCACTCTCTGACCCCCTATCTCAACTGCAGTTTGAATCTCGACAGCGGCGGCCCCGACGTGGTGCCTTCGCGCTCGCCTCATGATAAAATTAATCGTCTGGTCAGTGTAGTGATCGCCCGGGCTATATATGTATATATGGGTTGATGTAAATATATACACATATATCCGTGGTCAAAGTTTGGTCTGATCCTCGGCAATCCGACGCAATTGCGCTCAATTTGGATTCATCGGGCTTGGTGCGACCTGGACACGCCAGCTATGAATGGCCGTTTCATCGGGCTGATTTGCTTTCAGGTAGACCTTCCAGCAGATGCCTCCTAAGGGGAGGTCTGCGTCTCGGCGTTCGGCCATCGTCGAGGAAAAACCGCTTGCATAAACACAAATTGTCAGAACTCGGTGCGGATTCCATGATCAGCGCTGGACCCCCCACTGGCGCGCCGAGCGCGCCGGGGCGGCGTCGGAGGCGCCGCCAGCTCCAGCGCCGATCCGAGAAATCCGCGCGGGGCTCCGAAAGTTTATGTTCATGCTGTTTGTGATTATTCTAGATCGGCGGCGCCCCGCGGCAAGGACCAGCTCGGCGCCGGCGTCGCGGATTGGTCGGGGCCGGCCGCTGCCCTCGGCGGCGGGCTGCGCGCAGGCCCGCTGGCCCCTGGGCTCGCGCTCGCGCGGTGAGACCAGCACTGGTTCCGACCAGCAGGAAGGGCGGGCAGTTTCGAGGTTCTGGGGTAGGGAAGGTTTTTCGCCTTTGTCGGTCTCAGGGGTGCGGTTTCGGGCCCCAGGACCCTCAGAGACGGATCCAGGGTGGAGAACTGCACCGCGCGGACTCGGGAGGAGTCCAGGGACCGAGCTTAGCTTCAGTCTTCTCATGGGCAACAGAGGGGGGCGATGGGCTCAGGAGGGGGGATCCATCGACCCCCAATCGATCAATCGCCGATAGGGGCTTGACAAACCAGCCCATGAGGGAACATGCCAGGACCTGCGTTGCCCAGTGCAGGCCGAACTCCACCTTCGGGGTTCTCATAACCAGAACCAGAACCAGGAGGAGGAGGAGGAGGAGGAGGAGGAGGAGGAGGAGGAGGAGGAGGAGGAGGTGGAGGAGCAGGAGGAGGAGGAGGCGGAGGAAGAGGAGGAGGGGGCAGTTGGCTCCTATCTCGTTGCCCCTCGCGCTCTTTGCCAGCCCTCGGATGCGGCGGGGAGGGCGGACGCGGGTCCGCCGATGCTGACGCTACGATTAAGTCGGGCGTGCCCCTCTACAGGAGGAGTATCTAAAAATAGCCAGGGGGCGAATTTCCGAGTATTTTTTATCATCGTTGGGCATGTTTCGGTTACTTTTCAGAAAGATAAAGACCAGCAAACACATCCTGCGTGTACATACGAAGTTGCTCTGTCACGTTGGGCTTCAGTCGGGCACGTCCCTCTACAGGAGAAATATTACAAGAAATAGTCTGGGGACGAGTTGTGGATTATCTTTGAATATTATTGTTGATTTTTTTAGAATATTTGTCGTCCAAATCCGAGGGTGACATGCGCGACCTAATGTTGGGCTGTTGCGAGGGTCTGTAGCCGAGAATGGACCCAGGGCCAGCGCCTGGGGTCGAGAGGCAAGGGGCGAGCACCACAAAGCTCCAGGAACATAAACTTTCGCGGCCCCCGCGGATTTCTTGGACCAGCGCTCGGGCCCCCCCTGACGGCGCCTCCAGCGCACCCCTGGCGAGACCCGCGAGGCAGGCCAGGCGGGGAGGGGGAGCAGCGCATGGAACAACATCCACGCGGACCTCCGGAAGTTTAGGATTCCATCGTTCTGCCCCTTCTCAATACGGCCATGTTGCACGTGCGGGGGGGGGCGATGACGAGCTATGACGAACGAACAGCAGGGCGCTCCAGAACTCAGCTGCACAAGAACGTTCAAAAGCAAATGTCAGAAGTCTCGGCTCCAAGCGGCTCCTCGTGACTCGTGCCGAGATCGGCACCTGATCGATTGTGCCACTGCGCGTGCGCCGCAAGGCCTACTGCCCCATGTCGGTCCGCTCGCCGGTCTCACGTCAGCCTGCTCAAGCACTCGACGGCAGTGATGATGATGATGATGATGATGATGATGATGATGATGATGATGATGATGATGATGATGATGATGATGATGATGATGATGATGATGATGATGTAACGGAGATGATAATGACGATGTGGAGGGAAGAGGGAGGAGGGAGAAGTGAAGAGGACGAGGAGGAGGAGGAGGAGGAGGACGAGGAGGAGGAGGAGGACGAGGACGAAGTAGGATGGATGCCTTGTGGACCTTCCCGATGTCGGCGCCGAACTTCACCGGATAGCGCCACCGCTCGCGCCTTTCAGTCTTTGCTGCCGCCCATCAGTGCACTCCCGAGGGTGTATATTCGCCAGTCCGGTCAGGGGGGTCTCTCGCCAACATGCTCGATCATTCGGAGGCAGTTGTTGATGGTCTAAAGGGTGAGGAGGAGGAGGAGGAGGAGGAGGAGGAGGAGGAGGAGGAGGAGGATGGAAGGAGGAGGTGAGGAGAGAGGAGGAGGATGATGAGACGCTGTCGATCAGAAAGCGCGCAAACGCAGGTTAGGAAGAGAGGGGAGGATGAGAGGAGGAGGAGGAGAGGAGGAGGAGGAGAGGAGGAGGAGGAGGCGGAAGAGAGGAGAGAGGAGGAGGAGGAGGGAGAGGAGAGGAGGAATGAGAAGGAGAGGAGGAGAGGAGGAGGAGGAGGGGAGGAGAGGAGGAGAGGAGGAGAGGAGAGAGGAGGAGGAGGAGGAGGAGGGGGGAGAGGAGGAGAGGAGAGGGAGGAGGGGAGGAGGATGAGGAGGAGGAGGAGTAGAGGAGAGAGAGGAGGAGAGAGGAGCAGGAGGAGGAGGAGGAGGGGGAGGAGGAGTAGGAGGGGGGGAGGAGGAGGAGAGGAGGAGGAATGAGAAGGGCCGGAGGAGGAGGAGGGGGGGGAATAGTAGGAGGGGAGGAGGAGGAGGAGGAGGAGGAGGAGGAGGAGGAGGAGGAGGAGGGGGGGGAGGAGGAGGAGGAGGAGGAGGAGTAGAGGAGGGGAGAGAGGAGGAGGAGGTGATATATGCGAAGTGGAGAGGATGAAGGGATGGAAGAGGAGGAGATGAGAAGGACCCAGTCCACCCGATGGTATCTCGCCAATGTGCGCGAGCATAGCGGGGAGGGGTGAATGGAGAGTGAGCGTATGGACGGATGGAGGCGGAGGAGGATTCTCCAGGTCACCCGATGGTATCTCGCCATTGCATTCGAGCGCTCGGAGAGGAGAAGGAGGAGGAAAACGACAAGCTGGTATGCGGCACGAGTGAGGGGGCAGATGTGGGTGGGAGGACACATGAAGGGGGGTGGGGGGGGGTAGGATGAGGAGGAGCAGGCTCGTCTCACAGTCCAGCGAATGGAGATACGGTGCTGCCGTGGAGTGAAGCAGCCACCGCCAGGCCGCGGGAGCGCCGCTTCGCCGGGAGCTTCGAGCCGCTGGGCTGTGGGAGGAGCCCGGCGCATCCATCCCAGATGGGCGACAAGGGCTCGCGCCTTTCTCCCTGCTCCCCATCTCCCTTGCGCTTTACGAGCGTCCAGCGCACCCACATAAGCGCCTCGCGGTCTGGGCTCCCGGGGGCGATCCCGTGGACACGCGGCCGCACGGGTACGTCCCCCTGCGGGGGATCTGCGACAACAGACGTCCCTTTTTCATGGGGTCGCGGCCCATCGGCCCCGCCCGCGAGTTTGTTATTTTGATACATTTATCACCCATGACCTCTCTCCCTTGTAGCTGGCACGACGGTCAAGAATAACGAACACCCCTAGCTTTAGAGGGGTACCCTTGAGAGGGTGCTCTTGTCACCCTCTGGACCATGTCGCGCGCTATGCTCACCCTCCCCCCAGGGCTCGTTTCGATTCCCTCGGTTCGATTCGATTCGACTGCGGTGGCTTCCCTTTCCGATTCGATTCGATTTTGGATTCCGATTTGGGCTCCGATTTCTTGCTGGAGGCGTAGTAGCCTATCGATTTCCGCCGGTTCGACTTCTCCCGACTCGGCTGCCGATTTCCGCCGATCCGATTCATCTCGGTAGCAGATCCGACTTATCGATTCGATTCTGGGCTGTCCTGTCCTCCCCCCTCCCACATAGTGCAATGCACCCCCACCCCAGTGCGTCCCCAGCACTGCCGCAGCGCGTGCGGCGCCACAGTCAGGGGAGCCGGACCACCGACACGTCGGGGTGGGCGTTACGTTATGCGTAAGTCGGACGTGTCCCTTTACAGGAGGAGTATTCCCAAACAGCCAAAACATAGTCTGGGGACGATGCTTTGGAAATTTGTGTTGCTTTTGTCGTGTATTTTTGTTTGACAGTTTTTGTTTTGTTCCAAATCCGCCTGCAGGGGGACATGCCCGACCTAACGTTATGCCTCCCCCCCGCCCCTTCGCCTCTCCCCTCATAGCGCTCGTTATCGCCGTTAACAAATGCAATCAAGCATCTGATGAAGAAGCCTCCTCTCGAAGAGTTGGTCTGGCGTTTCTGGATAAGCTTGCCGTAAAGCTGGCCCAGCTTCTCGACCACGTTCGCCTCTCCAGCGTCATCAACAAAAGTTGGCCAGTTGTCTTTAAGGAACTTCAGCTCAGCTGTCGGAGGTGTCTGACACATTTGTTTCCTTTTCTATGTATTCGCCTGTAGCTGATGTTCTTCGTGTTCTGGCTTCACTACGCTGCAGTGCTCTTCGTTTTTCGGTATCCCCTGTATCCATCCGCGGGGCTCGTGCTCTTGATCCGCGTTCTCGTTGCCATGATTCGACTGTATACCCCAGAATTCCCTGCCTTACAAATGCTCAAACCTTCGGAGTCCCTCCGATTTCGTCCCTGCTCCATGCCTCCTCCATTCGGTCCATTCCCCATCTCTCCTCATCGCTCCTCAGTGTATTTTCCGCATCCCTGCTGCCTCGTCCCCCACGCCACTCCGCCCTCCTGTCTGCTCCTCCTCCTGCTGCTGATAGATGGTATGTTGTTGTTACGCTGGTGGTATCTGCGTCCGCCTCCTCCAGATCCCCTAGTTTATTTTACGTCCATCACCCTTTCCCGTCTCCTCTTACATCGCTCGGACCCCGTCTTACATCCGACGACGTGCTTTTCAAGGTAGTTTTCCCTCCCTCCCTCCGGGGTAGCTCTCGCCACAGACCTATCTCTGATGGCCCGTCGCCCCAAGCGGGGCCCCGGCATACGCCTAATTAAATCCGAGGATGCAGCACCGGGAAAAACCAAGAAGACTCCTTCGGAGCCCTGGGACTGTTCCCCCCTTCTCGTCCCCCCTGGTCCCCGCTTCCGTTCCCGCCGCCGCTCTGGCGCAAGCCTTGGCCGCGGCAGGTCCGCGCGGGCAGCCGCTCCTGCTGGCCATGGCGCCCCGCGCGGGCCAGCCCCTGCGGCAGCTGCTGGCCGGCGCCGGCGCCGGCGCCGGGAGCTGCAGCGCGGCGCCGGCCCAGTCACGGCTCTCGCGCCAGCTGCGGGCGCACGCGGCGGGCCCGGGCCGGGGCCACGGCTCCCTGGACTCGAGCAGGGGATCGCCTCCAGAATTGCTCCACCCGGAGATTCTGTTTGACGTCGGATCTATAGAGACGCAGCCGTCGAAGTCTCATAGCTTAACCAAGGGTCTGCGCACGTTCCATGCATTTGACGACCAAAATCAAGTTTGGGGTAAGTGCCAATTCTGTTGTCGCTCCCTTACTCGATGGACGCGCGCGTGGGCGTGCTGCCGCGGTCCCGCAGCTCGCCCGCCTCCGCGTCGTCCCCGCCGCGCCCGCCGGCGGCGCAGCCGCCGCCAGCGGGCGGGCGGCGGCGCAGCAGCATCGACGGCCTGCCCCTGCCGGGACTGGGCCACGGCCCACGCTCGCGCAGCCCGCGCCGCGGCTCGCGCTCGCGCTCGCGCGCGGCCCGCGCTGGGGCGCCCGAGGTGGAGCACTCCGCCGGCGGGGCGGCGGGCGGCTGCGGCGGCTGCACGGCCCTCTTCTTCGTGGACAGGCCCCCGAGATCCTGGCGTCCCGCTTTTTTCGAGCTGGGCATTTTCGCTTTTTTTGGCGGCCCCGGGATCCGCACAGATCGATCTGGTTCGAAAAATGCGGCAGACTGATGGGGTCCAGGGCTCCGGGCGTAATGTTTTACGGTGAGGTACCCATACCGCTACCCTGCCCCGCGGTTCCCCCTTTTGGGCCTCCTGGGCGGCCCTCGTCGCCACCGCTGGATTCGCCCCGAAATTCCCGTCAGAACGCACCCCGGGAGAGGTCCCCGGGGGAGCAGCGGTATCGGTATACCTTCCGGTCTCCCCACAGGCTGTGGCACCGCACGCTGGCGCGCTGCGCGGCGTGCGCCCAGGGCCTGGCCGGCGGCTCCGCGGGCGCCCCGGGGAGCCATGCGCCGTGCGTCGTGGGCTTCCGGGCCTCGCAGGCCCTCCCGCGCGGGGGGGCCGAGGAGGTGCGCTGGGCGCACGCGGACCGAGGGTGCCTCCTGCGCCTGCGCCTCCCGCGGGTGGCGGCTGCTGACCGCGAGCGCGACGTGGTCTTCTCGCCGTCTGTGGCCCCGGGAGATCGCGAGGTCGTGTCGCGCCTCCTCGCCGAGGGCCCCGGCGGAGACGCGACGGAGTCTGCCGCGGATCGGGTGCCTTCGCCGGCGGCTGGCGAGGGCATCTCGGCAGGGCGCCTTGGACAGCAGCGCTGGCACCTGCAGCGCTGGAGCTACCGCCCCGCGGCTGCCCTGCGCTGGCGCAGCGCGGGCCCGGGCGTGGGGGGCCCCACCGCTGCCGATGCGCGCGGCGGCAGACCAGGCAGCGGCCTGGAGAAGCGGCGTCTGACGGAGGAGGACGTGGAGGGCATGCTCGGCGCCGCCGACGGAGCGCAGTCGTGCGTCATCTGCCTGCAGCCCTTCTCCGTGGGCGAGGCGGCCGTCTGGCTTCCGTGCGCCCACGTCTTCCACGCGGAGTGTGCCACGACGTGGCTGCAGCGCCGGGCCGTGTGCCCACTGGATCTCCTGCCGGTGCCGCTCTGACGGAAAAGGGCACAGCCGCTGTTGGTGCCGCATCGTCTCGAGGGGAAGACGGTGCCAGAAGTCGGGCGAAGAGAACTATGCACATGCACCGATCCTGGCAAGGCCCATTTTTGACCCAGGATCGGTGCATATGCCTTCCTGGCCAAGGTAGGTTAAACGATACTCAGCATCGTCTCGAGGGGAAGACGGTGCCAGAAGGGGATGCGGGGGCGGGGGCAGCAGACACGACGATTCGCGTGTTGTCGTGCCGATCTCCTCTTCTCCGCCAGCCTCCCCCTCCTGGGCGCGGCGGGGTTCGCCCTCCTTTCTTCGGGGCCCCCCAAACTGTGCGGTGCACACCCTGTGGGGAGTCAATGGGATTCGGCCGGCAGCACTGTTTTGGATCTCCGGCTCGCTTTCCGAAGACGACTCGGGCGACTGGGGCCGTCGAGGTTCCAGCACCGTGTGGTGACGGTCTTGCGGGGAGGTCGGTGGGGATCCCGAGGTCGCTGCACGGTCTGTCATCGCACCGACCCTGGTGGCTTCAGATCTGACGTTCTCGAAACATGCAACATCGCGAACAAAAATCGCGACCGGAGTCTTGGACCCCATCGTTGTGCGCCACTTTTCGAGCCGGATCGGTTCGCGCCGCGCGGCGACGGGGCCACGACGAGGATGCATCCGTTCCAGAGCGCTCGCAGATCGCTCGCAGAGCGCCCCGGAGCGCTCCGAGCAGGCCGCGGCGCCCGAGGCACCCTCCAGCACCTCCGGATCTCGGAGATTCTCGAGGTATCTTCACCCGATGTTGTCCTCGTCCTGGCTTCGTCTCAGGTCTGGCCTTAGGTCGGGCATGTCCCCCTACGGGCACATACCTCCAAAAAAGATCCCCAAAATAGCCCAGAAGCGATCCACAGATCGTCCCCGGGCAGTTCTTTTGCTATATTCGAATGTTCCTCATGTCTCGGGACATGCCCGGGATGATCTCGTGGCTTCGTCTCCAGGCCTGGCCCGCAGGGGTGCCTCTGCTCCGGGGGCGGCGGCGCGAGGGCGCGCGAGGGCGCGCGAGGCCCCGCCGCAGCGCGGCGCGTGTCGCGGCGCGGCGCGGCGGGGCTCTCGAAGGGCGAAGGGGCGGCAGGAGGGTCCAGGCGGGCCTGTCCCTCTACAGGAGTTGTACACTTGTTGTGGGACGATGCTCTGATTATTTTTGACTCTTTGGGAGTACGTTTTGGAAACTGCAGTTCTTCGTCCGAGATCCGCCTGCAAGGGGGCATGCCCGACCTGCCACGAGGGCGCGGCGTCGTTCTCATGGGGCGGTCGATGGGGGCAGGTCGTCGGCGGCTCCAGGATGGGGCCTGGAGGGGCGGGGCCCCGCACTGTCGGGCCGAGGTATTGGATGTCGAGGTCGGTTCGGGGAGGTGCCCCAATGCTCTTCGTGTCTGTTGGACGCTCTTGTGCATCCTGGGGGGAGTGCCCTCGTGTGTTCTGTGTGGTTCGGGGGGCGGAGGGTCTCATGATCTCGGAGGGTGTTCTTCTGGCCTGGGTTCGGCTGCAATTTAGGAGGAGGGGCCTCCAGCAATAGAAGTTCAACCCGGGATCCCTTGCTGTCTTCGGGGCCCAATCCCGCGGGGCCCCAGCTTGGAACCGCCGAGTTGGGAAGCAACTCCTGGGAGGCTGGATTTTGCATCCGCGCCCGTATGTCCTCTGTGGTCACCTAGCCTGATCCAGGGCTCAGTCTGGGGGCTCCGTCCCGATGAGACTGGCTAGATAGCCGGCCAGCGTCAATTCGCGAGAGCCAGGAGTTGCCACCGAAGCGGGTGAGGAGGAGGAGGAGGAGGAGGAGGAGGAGGAGGAGGAGGAGGAGGAGGAGGAGGAGGAGGAGGAGGAGGAGGAGGAGGAGAGGGGGTGGCCTCCCGAGAGGCTTGGAACGGGACGCGCAGCCGGCGTTGTTTGGTTGCTTTGTGTTGGAGGCATTTCGGCGGCATCACCAGAGGAAGCGAGTGCCCCTCCCCCACAATGTCTGTTGGCTCCAGGATTCAAGGCCCTTCCTCGAAGGATCCTCGTGGGTGGTATAGCTATTGTTGTCCAACACTTGAGACGATTTGTGGCTCAATACTTCGGTGCCCATGCGAACTACACCTGGCAGGGTAAATCCGTGACTGCACTTGCGAGTGGAATTGCTACAGATGTTGCTGTGTGTGCGTGTGTGTAGAATTTCGACTAAAATGCGATAAGGGGGATCGTCGACCTGGAGCGGTAGTCTAATTGCGAGAGGGATTGCGAGCATTCCAACTACACGGTGTCGAACGAAGACGTTGAATCATTCGCAGGTGTTTTTCCAGCGAGTTCTACGACATGTCGCCAAGGCTCGGCGACCTGGTGACAGATACCGGCTTTGAGAGTATTACCGCGCATGTGATTGGATGAATAGAAATCCATAATGTTTGGGGGGCCTCTTGCAGTCCAGTTCCAATTGGAGCGACTTGGGGGCCTCTTGGGCCGTCTGGAGGCCATCTTGGGCGTCGCGGAGCGATCTACGGGAGACTCGGTGTCCTCCTGGACCGTCTTGGGGGCTTTACAACGCCCTTCTGGCCCGCTTGGGGATCCTGTCTGCTTCTGGATCAGCCTCGCGGGGAGCCCCCCTCAGACAGCCCAAGAGCGCCTGGCCGCTGCTGGGGGCCGAACAGGCTGAAGGTGGCCTGGACGCCGCCTGTGTCGAGGGTCCTTTCGCGGTCCTCGACGCGGATGATCGTGCGGGGGGGCGTTTCTCGAGCCGCGTCCGGATGAGGCGACGAGGAGCAAGCGGTCTCTTGAGCCACGGTCTTGTCGCGGGTCTGCTGGTACCTCGGGGCCGCCCTGGGCCGGACCCAGAGTGGCCCTTTCCGTGGGCAGTGCTGCCAGCGGGCAGCCTGGGCTTCCTTCCAGGTCTCCGTTGGCTGTCGCCGTATCCGCTGTTGCTCAGCTCCTCCTGGAAGATTGCCCGGCCAGCACGACGCGCCAAGGCCTCTCTGTGGGCGCCCCCGGCCACGGTCTCGATGTGGGGGCCTGCCTGGGGGTCATGGTGGGCTATTGTTTTCCACCGCCACCACCACAGAGAGGAGGGGGAGGGGGCCCTCTTCTCTCCTCGTCTCCCTCCAGCTCCTTCCCCCCTCCAGCTCATGGTGGTGGTGGTGGAAAACAGGTCGGCCGCGCCTGTCGGCGGCGGCAGCCGCGGCGGCTCGTCGCCGTCGAAGCGCTGGGCGGCCGGACACTCGTCGCCGCCGCCGCCAGGAGGCACCAACGGGGCTTGAGAGGGGGCCGCCTCTCCCTCTGGGGGGCGGAGGCCCGGGCTCGGCGGCGCTGCCCCGGCGCAGCCTCGGATGGCGCGGAAGCCCGGGTCAGTGTTTTGATTGGCCTGTTTTCCACCACCACCACCACAAGCTGGAGGGGGAGGGGGTCCTCCTCCTCCTCTTCTTCGTCCTCCTTCTCCTCGTCCTCCTCCTCCCCCCTCCAACTTGTGGTGGTGGTGGTGGAAAACACGCCCATCATGTCTGCCATCGGTGCGGTGGCCATCTCGCCAGTGATGCTTCTGAGCAGGAGAGCGAAGAATGACATACGTGCACAAAAAAACAACTCGGAGGTCCGCGCGGATGTCTCGGATCCGCGCCGGGCCCCGCCCGGCGGCGCCTCCCGCGCCGCCCCTGGCGCGCTCCGCGCGCCAGGGCGAAGGGTCCAGCGTGGATCCAAGAAATCCGCGCGCAGTGCCAACAGTTTATGCTCATGTCGTGTTCTCTTCTTCTGT
This sequence comes from Prorocentrum cordatum, assembly GCA_963575745.1. Classification (NCBI taxonomy): domain Eukaryota; class Dinophyceae; order Prorocentrales; family Prorocentraceae; genus Prorocentrum; species Prorocentrum cordatum. The sequence continues at coordinate 218,883 of CAUYUJ010015751.1, forward strand.
ACCCTTGGTGTGGTGGCCATCTCGCCAGTGATGCTCTCCAAGGTGTGCCTGTCGGTCTCGTCCTGGTAGGAGTTTTAGCGCTGCAGGCACGCGTGGTGGCGCGGCTGGCGTCTGTAGCAATGGTCTGGGCGCCAGTTGTTGTGGCTCTGCTGGTCTCGGTGTAGCTCCAGTGCCTTCAGATGAAGCCCTGCAGGTTCGAAGCGCTGTTCAATAGCGTTGAGTCGGTCATGTTCTCTACAGGAGGAATTTGCAGAAACAGTTATGACAAGTATGGGGAAGATTTTCTATAATTGTTGATCATGTGTGTTGAATGTGTGTTGATTATGTTTGCATAGTTCTTCCAAACTCCGCCTGTAGGAGGACATGCCCGACCTGAGTGTAGCTCTGGCGCCGTCAGCTGAAGTCCTGAAGTTTCGAAGCACTGTTCAGTAGCAGGCGTATGTCCTCTAGCAGTGCAACAATCTTTTCCGCAGTGCGCAAGCCAGCCGTCGAGCGGCATCTCGCCGACAGGAGGGTCTTGGCTGGTTCCAGCCGGCGTTGGTCTCGTAGCCCCTGTGGTTCTTGGCATTGGCGGTGCTGGCGTGAGGCCTGCTGCGGCAGGTCGCGGGCTCCTCGTACGCCATGGCGCTGGCCAGCGGGCGCCGCGCGCCGCCCCCCCTCCCCCCCGCCCAGCGCAGGAGAGATTTCGCCTAGGCCTCTCCTCCTCCTTCCCCTCCCCTCCTCCTCCTCCTCCTCCTCCTCCTCCTCCTCCGCCGTCTCCGCTCGCGACGGCGTGACGACGAGGATGGCCACAGCAAAGGCGGCGGCAGCACGGCGGCGGCGACAGCGACGCGCAGGACAGTCGGGCCACCCGTGAGGCAGCTGCACGCGGCGGGATGCCGTCTTGCAGGCCAGCAGGCCTGCCCTGGTCTCCTGACGGGGAAGGGGAGGTCGCCGTCGTCGTTGTCGCAGGAAGAGGACGGCGACGACGACGAACACGGAAAGCTGGAGAAGGAGGAGGAGGATGTGATGGAGAGGAGGAGGAGGAGGAGGGGCTCTGTGAAGCTGCGCGACATCGCCGCTGCGGTCACTGCAAAGCTCATGCGGTGGCGACCGACCTCGTCGCTGCGGTCTGGGTGGAGCTCTGGGAGGTCGCCATCGTCGTTGTCGCCTCCCTCCCGCCTCCTTCCCAGACGTGCTCGCGTCGCGAAAACGTCGCGGCGGGCGGGTTTCGGTCAGTTGCGGCCGGGCCCTCGCCCGCCCTTGGGGCCATCAACAACCGCCCGGGAGGCAAAGCCGACCCTGGGGAATGGGCCCAGACTTCGGGGAACCTCGTATGGAGCGGGTCACGGCATCGGGTCTCTGGGTGGGTTGTTCTCCCCATTCCCGATTCTTGCGTACTGGGTCTTCGTCTTGGATCCGCAGCGCCTCAGGTCCCCACCCCTCATTCCCGCTCCTCCTCCTCTGTATTCCCAACACGTTTCCTGCCCCCCAGGGTGCTCCACCCATGGCCCCAGCGGTGGCGCCTCCGCGCCCATCCCGGCACACCCCTAAATTACACGCTTCCCGCACCGATGGAGCTCCACCGAGGGCCCCAGCGGGGTGCGTCCGCATGGCGTTCTTGCGCCCACTGCCCCACACCTCTCGCACGGTTCCTGCCCCCCCGGGGAGCTCCACCCATGGCCCCAGCGGGTGTCCGCATGCCGTCCCCGCGCTCATTGCGGCATACCCTGCGCGCGCTTCCTGCCTCCCAGGGAGCACCCCGCATGGCCGCAGTGGGTGCGTCTGCACAATGTCCCTGCGCCCATCTCGGCGTTTCCTGCTCCGCAGGGAGCTCCAACCATGGCCCCAGTGGGTGTGTTCGCATGACGTGCCCGCAACCATTTCGGCACGCCGCTCACACGTTTCTGGCCTCCCACGGGCTGCACCAGGGCCCCAGCGGTTGCGTCCACATGGCTTCCCCGCGCCCATGTCGGCACGCTCCTCACATGTTTTTTGCCCCTCCTGGGAGCCCCACCCACGGCCCCAATGGGTGCGTCCGCATGACGTCCCTGCGCCCATTGCGGCACACCTCGCACACGTTCCTTGCTCCCTGGGAGCCCAGGCCTGACAGGTGGGCCAGGGCTTGACCTAAACGCTGTTCTGCTGGACGTGGCTTTGCTTTGTTCTTCGTTTTGGCAGCCAGGTACAGGAAAACAGAAGGTACTAGAGCAAAACGAGCAACATAACGAACACATGACGAAACACACCGTTTAGATTCAGCCCTGGTGGGCTAGCCCGTGCGATCTCCCTCCCCATGCCGTTCCGTAAAAGCTGGCCCCCGAAGCCCTCGATTTCTCCCGCCCAGGCAGAGAGAGTTTCGGAGTCAGCACAACCAGGGCCCATGCCAAGAAACACCCTGCCTGCCTCCCAGGGTTCCCTGGGTCTCTTGGATTTTGTAATGGCTTGCTATGGGCAGCGCGACGCTCCCGCACCAGGAGTCAGTGGACGTCCTGGGGTCTCAGGGCTGGGTTTCTTGTGGAAGGGTTTTTTGGTCGGGCCTCCACTGGCCACCTGGCGGGTAGAAGGCGAGGGCAGTCAGCCACGCGCGGTCTCCGGAGGGACTCTTCCGCGGCTGCAGCGGAAGAAGGAGGACGAACAGCGGGAGGAAGTCGACGGCATCGAACGAATATGAGGCAAACAGGAAGAGGAGGAGGAGGAGGAGGAGGAGGAGGAGGAGGTGTTAACATGTGAGCATTCAGGTGACTGGGGAGTGAAGGTGTCCCCGTTACCGTTTGGCTCAAGTATTTAACGGCTGAAGCTACCGAGACTTGCTTCGCCGTGCTGGGGTAAAAAAGGTGACCGATCGTCATCGCTGTCACCGAGCTCCCGTGCAGAACCCTCCTCGGGGTTGTGCATGGTAGCGGAGCGCGGTTGCCATGGCGGCGGCGGCCGCTGCAGCTAGGCCCGCGCAGGGCGACCCGCCGGTCAACCTTAACGTGCAGGCGGACAGAGATGCATGGGTCAACATGGACCCTAACCGCTTCAACGACCTGTGCGAGCAGGCGTACCTGAACGGGGCTTCAGTTACGTTCAGACGGCGTTACTTGCAAATCATTATGGACTTGCGACGTTCATTAACGAGCGAGTAACACAGGACCGAAGGGAAGTATCGAACGTTGAGGCATTTCAAATGTTACAGAGCGCTCAGAAGACCAACAGCGTGTTGTTAGCGATGACGAAGAGAAACGCTGCGCTTGAAAGGGATGCTCGCAGATTGGTAGAAAGAGTTACCGAGTTGGAGACCAACAGCGAAGTACAAGAGAAGTTAATTGAAAAGTTTGGTCAACTTTCGGAAGCAATCAAAGGCGGAAGCGGAAGTAAGCACGGGAGCGGTAAACCGATAAGCGACTACAAAGCATTACAGGCGTTAAAGATTTTCAGTGGAGAAAGAGCAAAGTTCAGAGACTGGAGCGACAAGTTCTTAAACGCGCTTGCCCAAGTAAAACCGAGTTACCGACCGGCACTGAGAATGTTGAACAAGAAGTTGGAGACACTTGACGGAGTTGTCCCAGAGGAAGATGATGATGATATCATGCGCATAATGAACGGTCGGTTAACAGCAAGCGAATACTTGAAGGCAAACCAAGCTAAACAAGACAAGCAGAGGGTGACAAAGGAGATTATGAGTTTACCGAGGGAGACAAAACTCAAATGGAGGAAGACTTATGGTACATCCTTAACGAAAAGCTTTAAGGTGCAGAAGCAAGGGGAAACTTACAGGGACTCATGGATGGTGACGGAATTATGGCTTGGCAAAAGGTTTACAAATGGTACTCGGCTGTTACCGGAGCGACCCTTTCCTCAAAGATGACGCACGCTATGAACCCTGAGCCGCCCAAGAACATTACCGATACCGTTACCCGACTTGAGGAGTGGAGCGCGTTAGCGGAGAATCTTGAAAAGTATGGCAAAGATTACTCACTGCCCCTCCCCTTAAAGGTTACCGCGCTCAGGGCAATAATGGCGCATGCGAATGATTGGTTTGACGAGTGGCAGCAGGCGTGTTGGCGAACGCCTGACGCACTTAACATTGATTCGTTCCAAAAGCTATATTCCAAGTGTGCAGATTGGGCGCGTAAAAAGAAACTGGACTCAGACGCCAAAAATAAAGGTGCGATGGACATTGGAAATATTCGCGAGATGAGTCAAGGGTCCGAAAATGTTTGGGATCAGACAGGATGGGTTGACGAAGATGGAAACTGGTGGCCAGAGGGCGGATCTTGGAGTTACGGGTCCTGGGCTAATGAAAGTGAAGCTGGAGATCATGAGGAAGTCGACGCCGTAAACAAGGGTAAAGGCAAAGGCTCAGGCCCCAAATGTTACAATTGCGGAGGCATGGGTCATTTAGCCAGGAATTGCACAAAGCCTAAACAGTTCACGAAAGGAGGCAAAGGTGGCAAAGGCGGCAAAGGCAAAGGTTACCGTGCCACCTATGGATCTTACATGAAAGGTAAGATTGGAGGTAAACAAGGCGGTAAAGGTGGCGGCTCGTGGGGTGGAAGTCACGGTGGCCAAGGGAGATTTACCCCCCACAGCGAGCGTGAGTGTTACAAGTGTGGCGCTAAAGGGCGCATTGCCGTTACTTGCCCAGGTCCCAAGAAGACCGCCAACGAAGTTGAGCAAGAGAGGCCAAGGGTAAACGCGGAAAGTGAACAAACCACCTCGTTTGGCCAACCGCAGCATGTGCTCAGTGTTGAGATGAATGATGAAGTGAACGTGCCACCGGAACCGCCCACTGCTGAGGAGATTAACGGACAATGGGCGCTGCCCTCACATTCCAGAAAGAAAATGGCGCGTAAAATCGCAGTGGACCTGAGAAAAGCTTACCAGGAGCATCAGTGTAACGGGAACTGCAATCATGTAAATCAGTGGGGCCAGGGGATAAGTAAAAGCATAAAGCAGGAAAAGAGTTGGGTGGAGAAATGTGGAGAAATTGGGCTAATCGAATTGCGAGACTGTGACCCAGAAATTAACGCGGTGCCACCTCAGAATACAACGCACGAAACAATGGTGGTTACCGTGGACTCTGGAGCGCACAACACGGTGGGACCCCCAAGAATAGGCACCTACTTCCCCATTAAACAGACAGATGCGTCAAAGCAGGGAAGACACTACAGCGCGGCAAACGGAACGACGATAAAGAATTACGGGCAGCGAGTAGTAACCGGCAAGAATGAACATGGAAACTCAGTCAGAATGCCAATTCAAGTGGCGGAAGTCAACACAGTTCTGGGATCTGTCAGAGAGGTGGTAAACGCTGGAAACAGAGTTGTATTCGACAAGGACCTTAACGGGAAATCCCTGAGTCATATTATGAATAAGGCCACGGGTACATGTACGACCATCCACGAGAAGAATGGCACGTTCCAGTTTAACATCGCGGTGCCGAAGGGACCGGTGGAGGCTGTCAAGCCCAAGAGTGAAGTAAACGCAGCTGAGGGTTTTCCGCGGCCGGGAACCCTCGAGGCGGACCTGTTCTATTAAGCCCCTCATTACCCGTGAGACCAAGCGAAAACTTAAACGTCTTTAACACCGAAGAAGGCGAAGGGAGTGAAAGTGGGGGCAGCGAAAGTGAGTTGAGTGACGTAGAAGACGTGTTTGTGAGTGACGAAGCAGAGTTACCGAAGAAAGTTCACTGCGCCATGAGACCGTCAAAGGAGGAAGTTGAGGCGCACAATGCAACGCATTTACCTTACCGAAGTTGGTGCCCACATTGCGTTAGGGGCAAGGCGCGTAGGCGCAATCACAGGAGACGTAAAAGGAAAAGGAACGGAGGTGTACCAGTAATTTCAATGGATTACATGTGGCTTAAAGGAGGAAAGGAAGAAGGCGAAAGTGCGAGCAATGGTAACCCAATTCTGGTCATGCATTGCAGGGAAACCAAATTAACGTGGAGCCGAGTGTTGTTGAAGAAAGGGGTGGATCCATACTCAGTAAAAGTGGGATGTGACATGATCGGCTTTACCGGATATAAGAAGGTTATACTTAAAAGTGATGGAGAAGCGGCAATTACGGCGCTGGCCAACAGGATTAAAGCGTCGAGTGACCTTGACATGGGTGTTGAAGTCAGTCCTGTAGGCGATTCAAAGGCCAACGGTGAAATTGAGAGAGCTGTTAGAACGGTGCAAGGACAAGTCAGGACATTAAAGAGCGCCTTGGATGCCAATTACAAGACCGAGTTTAGTGAAAGCCATGCGATTATACCATGGATGGTAAGTTATGCGTCTTCTCTGCTTAACAAGTTCACGATATATACAGATGGAAAGACAGCCCATGAAAGATGTAGGGGGAGGAAGTTTAACAAACAAATTCCTGAGTTCGGTGAATGTGTAATGTATTTAAAGACGCCTGCGCACAAAGGCCGTGAACAGCTTGAAATGAGATGGGAAAGTGGAGTGTTTTTGGGAATCAACGAGAAGAGTCAGGAGCTCATCATTGGAACACCGAACGGAGCGATCAAGGCGCACGAGTTCAAACGAAAGGGAAGCGAAGCGGAAATATGGAATATGAGCGAAATCACCGAGATGAAGGGGTTACCTTGGCAGCCTGACCCCAACGCGGCAGGAATGGAGTTACAGTCTAGAATTATGGTCCCCATGGACTTGCCAGAGCAAGAGTTAACGGCGCCTGAGACGAAGCCGCTGATTGCGCGAGGAATAGCCGTAAAGAAGCACGAATATCTGAAAATGGGACCGACGCCGGGCTGTTACGGGTGTAAATGCCTAGTTAGAGGCGACAAAGAGCATAAACCACATAATGTTGATTGCAGAGCTCGCGTGATCGAGTGGTTAAAGAGACAAGAAAGCCCAAACATACAAGCAAGGTTAGCCTCGGCCCAACGGAGACTCGAAGGTAAAAGCCGTGCGTCTGAAAGTCAAGATCAGGAATCAGAAAGTCAAGCGAAGAGACCGAAACTTAACGCACCACCCCCGCCGAGTGCCAAAGTTGAGGATGCAAAAGATGAGTGGGTGATAAAAGGAAACAAAGTTATCTGTCAACACAGGCGACCAAGAAGAGAGTTAGCCTTTCCCACCAATGGTGGATGCCCTGTCGATTGGGATAAACTTAAACCCAGGAGATTTACCCATGCCATTCTAAACGACAGCGGTGAAATACGTGAGCATGAAGATGCTTGGTACGGCAAAGAGGGAGATGATCAAACATGGGCAATGGGAAGCCCCTTTAACGGTTACTGGACCGGGTGAACCGAGTTTGAAATTGAAGATGAAGAATTGAAGGACCCACCAAGTGAACCGATTTAACGGAAAGCAGAGGGTGACCACGACGAAGAAGATCAGCAGGCAACTCAGCATCGCCAACTTAACCCGAAACAAGATGAAGATATGTCAGAAGTAAACGATATCAGACTGGGACTTAACATGATGGGATTTGACTGTCAGCTGGTTGAGTGGTTGATGAGCGGGGAGTTGGACGTCGTGCATCTGTTGAACGAAGTCAGGAGGGCCGCCAAGCTTCACGGCGCGAATCAACATGAAACTCAGGCGCACGTAACCGAGGCATATTCGCCAGTAAGGGTTACGGGCATGGCAGAGAAAATGGGATTGATACCTGGGTTAGCAATGGACTTAACAACGTGCGACCAACATGGTAACCCATGGGGCTTTAACGTGCCAGCCATGCGAGCGAAAGCAAAAAAGATAGTTAAGTCCAAGTCAGCCCTGTTACTAGTGGTAAGTCCCATGTGCGCAGCTTTCAGCAGCCTCCAAGCGTTTAACTTCAAAAGATTTGGTGCTGACCGAGTAAAACAAATGTTGGACTACGGGATCAATCACCTAACATTTGCGATGGAGCTTTGTGAAATTCAACGGCGAAATGGGTTATACTTTCTGTTTGAACATCCCGCGGGTGCGACCAGTTGGAGTACATCAACAGTGCAACGTTTGCTCAGAAACAAAAATGTTAAAGTTTACAATGGAGACTTATGCTGTTACGATTTGAAGCAGATGGTCAAAGGTGAGGAGATGTTCATTAACAAAAACCAACCAAGTTCATGACAAACAGCCCGGCCATAGGCCGTGAGTTAAGTTGGAGGTGCAAGGGGCAACATCGACACATGGAGTTAACTGGTGGCGGAAGGACTCACCGATCAGAAGTTTATCCAGACAAGTTGTGCCGAGCGATATTGAGGGGACTTGTGGAACAAATGAAGATTGACGGACGTCAAGGAGGTACATTTAAAGAGGAGGAAACGGCGAATATGGAAGTTGACGAAGAGGAGCAAAGTGAAATGCATATAAACGAAATTAACTGGGCATGTGACCATGCGGACCAAGACAGAGAGCACAAGCACCAGTTTATATGGACGAGAAACGACTATGGAACCAAAAGACTGATGTTACCAGGACCAAGTGGACCACGATGGAGCTCATGCGTTAGGAGACTTACCGTTGACTTGGACACTGGGAAAGTTATCGAAGACAGGTCCGTGAACGAGATCACGGGCAGAGAAAGGAGGAGAATGTTCAAGAAGGGACCGGTTAACATTTCTACCACCTTTACATATGAAGCTGTTGGCGAGACTGCCCCACACAAGTGGAAGTGCAGTGCATGTGAACATGAGGGTTGGCTCAAAACGCCCAGTACCTGTGCAGCGTGTGAAAAGGTTGGCACAGTTAAACCTCTCCCCATGAATATGATTAACGTCGTTCACAAGGAGAATGGAGTGGTAATCCAAGCATGGGGCGATGTTACAGGAAACGATCTTGATCCTAAACTAACAATGAAAGCGCGTCAGGAAGAGATGGGGCAGTTTAGAAAGCACAAAGTTTACGAGAAAGTGAAAGAAGAAGTGCGCTGGCAAGTTACGGGGAAGGCACCCATTGGAACCAGATGGATAGATATTAACCAAGGAGATGAGTTAAGCCCTGACCACAGGTCAAGGCTAGTGGCCCAACAAGTTAAATACAACTCCAAAGAAAAGAATATATTTGCGGCTGCGCCCCCACTGGAAGCACAGAAGCTACTCTTCTCAATGGCGGTTACCGAAGGAGTGGGATTTAAGAAAGGCGAGCGCGAGAAAGGATTGTAGCTGGCATTCATTGACACTAAACGAGCTTACTTTTACGCTCCTGCAAAGAAAGACATATTCATCAGGCTACCGGGTGGGGATTACGAGCCGGGCATGTGTGGAAAGTTACTAAAGTCAATGTATGGAACAAGAGATGCGGCAAGCAACTGGGAAGACTGTTACATGGACTTTGCCATTAAAGTTGGGTTCAAGAGTGGAGTTGCGTCACCGTGCGTGTTTAAGCACGAGACCCGAGCCCTATGGTTAACGGTCCATGGGGATGACTTTACTCTACTAGGTGGTGACCTTGACCTCGATTGGTTTGAAAATAAAATAAAGGAGGAGTTTGAGGTAAAAGTGAGAGGGCGACTTGGCCCGGGGGAGGAAGACATGAAGGCGATCAGGATTCTTAACAGGATTGTGGAGTGGACTGAGGAAGGATTGAGATATGAGGCTGATCAAAGGCATGCGGAAATAATTGTGAAAGATCTTGAACTTGAGGGAGTAAAAGTGAGGACTGAGGTGCCAGGTGAACGCATTCCAGTTGAGGAGGGAGATGAGGTAGAACTTTCGCCCAGCATGACTAAGCGATATCAGGCATTAACGGCTAGAGCGACTTATTTAGCTCAAGACAGATCGGACATACAGTATTCAGTAAAGGAACTTGCTAGGACCATGTCAAAGCCAACTATGGGTTCGTGGAAAGGTCTAGTCAAGCTAGGCAAGTATTTGAAGTATCGCAGCAGAAGCAGTTACGTGTATCAGTATCAAGAGCAGTCTCGAGAGTTGACGATTTGGACGGACACAGATTACGCAGGATGTAAACGAACTAGGATGTCTACGAGTGGAGGAGTAGTGATGCGGGGTAAACACCTTATACAATCTTGGAGCACAACTCAAAGTGTAATTGCATTATCGTCAGGGGAAGCAGAGTATTACGGGCTTGTGAAAGGAGGATCAGTCGGACTGGGACTTCAGGCAGTGTTGAGGGATTTTAACTTGGAAGTTGAGATCGCCTTGAAAAGTGATGCCACGGCTGCAATCGCGATTGCGAGTAGACGAGGTTTAGGAACAGTAAGACACGTATGTCAATTGTGGCTGCAGCAGAAGGTAAAGGAGGGAGTGATTCGAATTGCGAAAGTAGGTACTCATGAGAACGTAGCAGATGCATTAACCAAGTATGTCAGTCGTGAAAGTATGAGCACACATCTGCTAAACACAAACCAAAGCGCATTAACAGGTCGGCGCAGCCTTGCGCCGGCCACCGAGTGTTGACATCCGCAGCTCAGTTCTGTCAAGCAAGCTGTCTTGATTAAAGCTTCCTCCATCCTTTACCTCTTTCCCTCGAGCGTGAACGAAAGCATGGCGGACCATCAAGTCAACGTCACGATCAACGGCGCGGCGGTCGACCAGAGCCCGCCTGGGGCAGGGCCGGTTACGCGCGAGAACCTCAATCGCCGCGTCGACGATATCGTCAACGTGGCTCATGCGTTCACCGTGACCCTCACCAACATGGCCATTAACTTCCACGGGGCCTATGATAAGCACGTTGACGAGATGCAGAGGGTCGCCGATGATATGGCGCGGAGGATCGTTGACTTAACGAAGCAGAACACCACGTTGGTTCACGCCAATGACGATGTCAACGAGAACCTCAAGAGGGCGCAGGACGAGGTTAACAACCTTGTGGCGATGGTGACAGAGTTGAACATCAAGAATCGCGACTCGGAGGTTAACGCGGCGGAGAATGCAACCAAGTACCGGCGCATTAATGAAAATATCGGTTGCCTCTTGATTACCGCCAGGCGCCTTGCCGAGAATATCACGCCCCTGCAGGACCTCGAAGGTAAACGTGATGCGGCGCTACGTATTCTAGTGGGAGTTACCGAGAGGCTTGAGGGTTTGCAGAAGTTCTTGGATGACCCGATCAACTCCTCGGTTACCGATATTCCGCAGGTGCCGCCGCCGTTGCCTGGGCCGCCCCCGACGGCAGCGCCCGCCAAGGCTCCACCCGTTGCCGCCGCCGCGGCAGCCGGGCCCATTGCCACGGGCGCGCCCCCAGCGCAGCAGGTTAACGTGGCTCCGCCATGCAAGGCTCCCCCTACTCAGGACCTGGCCGGCGTAGCCACTAAAGCCGGGGGGGGTCGGCGGTCCGTGTCACCGAACAAGATTCGAGCGTCACCGTTGAGCCGGCAGGGCGGTGAAGAGCCACAGCCTGTTTACAAGCGGGCGCCGAAGGCCATGCGTGAACGTCAACGGGAGCTGGAGGAGTCGATGCAGATAGGCATGAAGATGGGCGAGGATCGAACGATTGGTGGTCAACGTGATGAGGCGCCAAAGGATCCTGCTCCCGTCGTAAACGCGAGGCCGGCCAAGCCGCCCCCTCCGGGGCTCGGCGAGTCCAGAGCGGCAAGCAGCGTTACCGGCGTGAAGCCCCCGCCTCCAGAGCCCAAGAGGTTACCGATCCAGCGCGTCCCGCCACCGCAGCCTCAGGTCGTTAACCGCGCGACTGATCAGGTTGAGAGGCACTCCAGGATCGTCGCCAAGGACACCACTTACCGCCCGCTGTACCACGTCAACGGTCGCATGTCCGTGCTGAACAACAGGAGCGACGACTACGACGTTAACTTTCGGGCGGAACCTGATCCCAGGGAGGTGGTAGCCTTAACGATGAAGACACGTGATAACTGGCGCAAGTTTGATGGGTAACTTCGTCGGGCACGTGGCGAAGGCGGGGTTAACGACCCCTGGCGGCAGGTCCATTCAGGGCAACACCTGGCGGGAGCTCAACGATTACGACGACGTGTTCGTTGACATCTTCGGCCAACACGCTTACGGTTTCATCGGCTATGCCGTGTTGAAAGGTCCGATCAGCTGGAGGTCTCAGTTAACGGACAGAGAATTGGCCAAGCATGATGAATGGGTTGATGCGGTTGGGCACGTGCAGTCCCTATTTGACGACGACTACTCGCCACCGCTCCACCTTAACGAGCTTCACCCATCGAGGTTCGAGCACCACAGTTGCCCGGACGCGCAAGTGTACGTCAACAAGGTGCCGGAGATGAACGAGAAGCAGCTTAACGGCCTCCTCTTAACGTGGGCAGGAATGCTGCCCCACGGCAACCCCACCGTGATCTCCGTTAAGCACCTGGTGGAGGACACCCATGGGCCGCACGGTTACATCTCGACTGGAGTTACCGTGATTCGCTTTGCGACGCCCGATCTTGCCAGGCTTTACTGCCGTTACATGAACGGGCTCCAGGTGCATTACCGTAACTACTTCATCGACGACCTCGAGGTCAGGAGCACCGCGGAGTTAAAGGGCAGGATGAGCAAGCCTCCAGTCTACTGGCACCAGACCGTCTTGGAAGTTGCCCTTAACGATCAGGGATCCATGAGGGCACTTTACCGTGATAATTGGCCGGCCGATCATGTCACCGAGCGTAAAAGCGATCACCGTGAGAAGCTTTGCTGGTTTGGCTGGTTACCGTGCGACGACTTCCCCAACTGGCTTACCGATCCGGCCTGGACTGTGAACCCGTTTACCGGCGCTGCGGTCGAAGAGCATCTCCGTAACAATCCAGGCGATGGGCCTCTGTTGAAGGCCCCCCACGCCAGTTACTGGAGGGCCATCGGCACTTACCACAACATCGTTGACGGCTCAATCAAGAGCCACGATGAGGGGTGCTGGCTTGACGACGAGGAGCGCATTAACGCGTACATGGACAACGATTACTACAACCAGATGCAGGCCCTTAACAGGGCGTCGTCCTACACCGCAGCCGGTGTGGGCCATCGCGGGTCACCGAGGTCGAGGGGTTCGCGGGCCCTGTCGGCGAGGCGCCCGCGCCGTCCGTGAAAGATGGCAGGCAGTCAACATGCTGCAGTTCACGCTCTTCCTCATCTCCCCTCTTAACTTGACTTAACGATCGAGTGGCAGCAGCCTGTTGAGCTGAGTTTGTTTGCGTGCGCATCTCTTGTTGTTGCCGCAGGTATTGGCGAATAAAAAGCGAAAGCAACCATAATCATCCAAATGCTAGCTTGCTGTGTAAACTATAGATGCTTCGTTTGAACTTGTGACAGTAAAAGCGTTTACTCGAGCTCATGTTACATGTGTGAGAAACTTGGTGCTCGTAAGCGCCGTCACGAGACATTTCGAATTCAACAGTGTGATGAAGAGACTTGAGGCTTAACGTCATTTGCGTGCGACGTTTTGTCTAGCTTGACCTGTTTTCGTGATTGTTGACGCCTCCCCGTCAGCCTATACGGACTAGGTTCCGAGGGGGGGTGTTAACATGTGAGCATTCAGGTGACTGGGGAGTGAAGGTGTCCCCGTTACCGTTTGGCTCAAGTATTTAACGGCTGCAGCTACCGAGACTTGCTTCGACGTGCTGGGGTAAAGAAGGTGACCGATCGTCATCGCTGTCACCGGGCCCCCGTGCAGAACCCTCCTCGGGGTTTTGCAGGAGGAGGAGGACCAGTGTTCATCCAGGACGCGTCAGCGCTTTTGCAATCAACCGCCCCTCCAAGTTCAGCTCCTTCATCACAGCTGCATGCAAGACATGCTTTTCATTGTCCGACGTGCCCCACTGTCAGACACATGATGCTCCTCAACTCTTCCGGAATACCTTTCCTGGAACTTCAACGCCGCGAATCAAAGTGACTTTTGCGTCTTGATAATCCTTCGCCGTGCCAGAACACCATTCCTGGGTCTTCGACACATCGAATCCTCACGACTGCAGGACTTGAGCCGTGCAAATCCTTGGCATTGATCGGAATTTTCAAGACGAATGTGCGCGGCGCTATGGCGGCAGCCACATGTTGACGAGGAACCGCCATCCATCCCTGAAGTTATTGCAAAATGTTGTGGCGAATGTGCGCGTCGCTATGGCGAGACCCAAATTTGAAAACGGCCCTCCATCCATCTTTGAACATGTTGCAACTTGTATGACGAATGTTCGCGGCGCTGGGGCGAGAGCAACATTGACGAAAACCATCCGCCGTCCGTTCGCGAAGCCTCCTACAATTCTCGGGCTGCAGGATCGTAAATGGTGTGGAATTCTCAGGCGAAGCGCCCAGCCCGCCGTACCGACATAGGGGGGCGACATAGTGGACTTGTTTACAAAGAAAGGGCATGGAGGAGGAGGAGGTGGACGACGACGACGGTGACGACGACGACGACGACGACGACGACGACGACGAGGGGCTGGAGAAGGAGGAAGGTGGCCGAGGACGAAAATGAGGATGGGATCAGTGCGAGGAGGAGGGGGGGTCGCGGGGTTTGACAGGTCGAAGCAACGGTCGAGGAGGAGGAGGAGGAGGAGGAAGAGGAGGAGGAGGCAGGAAGAGAATGAGAGAAGGGGCTGGTGAAAATGGGCAATTCGCAGGGTGAGGAGGACGGCGACGACGACGAACGCGAACAGCTGGAAAAGGAGGAGGAGGATGCGAAAAGAGGAGGAGGGTATCTGTGAAGCCGCGCGTAGAGGACTTGCTTGCAAGGAAAGGGGGCGGACTGGACGACGACGCCGACGAGGGACTGGAGAAGGAGGAATGCGGGCGAGGACGAAGACGAGTAGGACGAAGTCGAGGATGATCAGTGTAAGGTTGGCGGGGGGTCGCATGGTTTTGACGTGACGAAGAGAAGGTCGAGGAGGAGGAGGAGGAGGCAGGAAAATAATGAGAGAAGGGTGCGGGTAAACATTGACTATTCGCAGGAAGAGGACGGCGACGACGACGAACACGAGCAGTTGGGAAAGGAAGAGGCTGATGGTCTGATGTGATGGAGAGGAGGAGGGCCTCTGTGAGGCTGCGCGACATCGTCGCTGCGGCCACGGGAAAGCCCAGGCGGTGGCGACCGGCCTCGTCGCTGCGGTCTGGCGGAAGCTCGAGCGGTGGCCACCGGCCGTGCCTCGCCGCCGAGTGTCTCAGACTGAGTTGCTGCTGGCTCGGGTTCCCGGGTGGGGGCCGCGCACCGGGCCCCGCGCGCGGCGCAGCAGGTGGCCCGCAGCACCATGGTCCACGCGCGTGGGCTGCTCGTGGGCATGCTGACCAATGCGCTTTTCGGTGCCCCCGTCCAGGCTGTGTGTGTGATGTTCCAACCCACGTCAGCTTGGATCTCCAGCAAGAATTTCGAGCACCCGGAAAATACCGAAACTTGAGGTTTTTCACGCGTCGGGCTCTGGGAGGCGACACTCGTTCGACAATTTTTCGGCACTTTACTGGGTGCCCGAAATGATTGCTGGGATGTGGTCCTTAGAAAGAGCGTGTTCTACCGCTGCTGGCGGAAAACCGGGGGGGGTCACTGGGGGTTCTTAACCCGTCCCCCCCCCCCCCCAAAACGGGGGGGGGGGGTCACTACTGGTTCGAACCCCCCCCCCCCAGTCCATCATGAAAAGGGGGGGTGTCACTACCAGTTTGAACCCCCCCCCGCTCGAAAACCGGGGGGGGTCACTACCGGTTCGAACCCTCCCCCTCCTCCCCTCGAAAACTGGGGGGGGGTCTCTACCGGTTCGAACCCCTCCCCCCCCCTCGCCGCCGGCAAACGATGCCCGCTCCTCGGGACAGTCGGAGAATGGTGGGGATGTTGGGACAGTGGTGGGAACGGTGGTGGTGGGGACGGTGGTGCGGGGACAGTGGGACAGTGGTGCGGACATTGGTGGGGACTGTGGTTGTGGGGATTGGTGAGGGGACAGCGGGACAGTGATGGGGGCAGTGGGACAGTGGTGGGGACGGTAGTGGTGGGGACAGTGGTGAAGGCAGTGGTGAGGACAGTGGTGGGACAGTC
Source organism: Prorocentrum cordatum (assembly GCA_963575745.1). Classification (NCBI taxonomy): domain Eukaryota; class Dinophyceae; order Prorocentrales; family Prorocentraceae; genus Prorocentrum; species Prorocentrum cordatum. The sequence continues at coordinate 234,716 of CAUYUJ010015751.1, forward strand.
GCACAGTGGGGAAAATGGTGGGGACAGTGGGGACAGTGGGACAGTGATGGGAACAGTGGGGACGGTGGGACAGCACAGTGGGACAGCGGCGGGGACAGTGGTGGGAACAGTGGGGACAGTGGGACAGTGGTGGGGACCGTGGGGAAAGTGGGGAGAGTGGGACCGTGGTGGGACAATGGTGGGGAGAGTGGGGACAGTGAGACAATGGAGGGGGCACTGGTGGGGACAGCGGGGACAATGGTGGGAACAGTGGGGACAGTGGGACAGTGGTGGGGACGGTGGTGGTGGGGACAGTGGTGTGGGGACAGTGTGAATGTGGTGGAAACAGTGGGACAGTGGAGGGTACAGTGGTGGTGGCGACAGTGGTGAGGGCGGTGGCGAGGACGGCGGTGGGATAATGGGACAGTGGTACAGTAGGGATAGTGGTAGGGACAGTGGGGACAGTGGTGGGAACAGTGGGACAGCTCAGGGGGACAGCGGCGGGGACAGTGGGACAGTGGGGACAGTGGTTGGGGTCGTGAAAGTGGGAGAGTGGAACCGTGGTGGGAACAGTGGTGGGGACAGTTGTGACAGTGCGACAGTGGTGGGGGCCCTGGTGAGGACAGTGGTGACGGTGGTCGGAACAGTGGGGACAGTGGTGGTGAGGACAGTGGTGCTGGGGACAGCTGTGGGGGATGTGGTGCGGACGGTGGTAGGGACTCAGGGTTGTTTGCTGGCGGCGAGCGTGTGGGGGGGGAGGGGTTCGAACCGGTGGTGACCCCCCCCTTGGTTTTCGAAAGGGGGGGGGTTCGAACCGATATTGACCCCCCACCGGTTTTCGAGAGGGGGGGGTTCGAACGGGTAGTGACCCCCCCCGCGGATTTCCGGAGAGGGGGGGGCTTCGAGGGGGGGGGGGATTTTCGGACGGGGGGGAGAGCCCCGGGCTCCGGAGGAAGAGGGGGGGGAATTCTCCACAGTAAAGCGGCGGTGGATCACGCTCTCTCTCCCTTAAGTACGATGTGACCTTCCAGGAGGGCAAAAAAAATAGCATCAGGACGTCGACGTCCTAATTCCTGTCGAGGTTTGAGGCAGTCCAGATCCAGATCGACCTATAGGTCTGGAGAGCTATTTCCCTAAACAGCTTGCTGAACGGGGCGCTGTTGTGATAGAAGCTAACTCCGGCCGGGGGAAAGGGGAGCAGAGACATCCTCACAAAAATCTGATGGTCTGGGTCGTTTCGCTTGAGACATCCTCCGGGCCGTTTCGCTTGAGACATCCTCACAACTCTCGTTTCTGAGTTGGCCGGGCTTGGGCGTTTCGCCTGGGACATCCTCGACACTGGGCTTCTGAGATGCCGCGCGAGAGGTGGTCCGGCCCGTTTCGCCTGAGACATCCTCGACACTCTGGGCTCTGAGATGCCGCGCGGGAGGTGGTCCGGCCCGTTTCGCCCGTTTCGCCTGCGACATCCTCGAAACTCTGGGCTCTGAGATGCCGTGCGCGAGGTGGTCCGGCCCGTTTCGCCTGAGACGTCCTCGAAACTCTGAGCTCCCAGATGCCGCGCGAGCTGTGGTCCCGCCCGTTTCGCCTAAGACATCCTCGAAATTCTGAGCTCTGAGATGCCGCCCGAGAGGTGGGGCGGCCCGTTTCGCCTGAGACATCCTCGAAACTCTGAGCTCCCAGATGCCGCGCGAGAGGTGGTCCGGCCCGTTTCGCCTGCGACATCCTCGAAACTCCGGGCTCTGAGATGCCGCGCGAGAGGTGGTCCGGCCCGTTTCGCTTTAGACATCCTCGAAATTCTGAGCTCTGAGATGCCGTGCGCGAGGTGGTCCCGCCCGTTTCGCCTGAGGCATCCTCGAAACTCTGAGCTCTGTGATGCCGCGCGAGAGGTGGTCCGGCCCGTTTCGCCTGAGACATCCTCGACACTCTGGGCTCTGAGATGCCGCGCGGGAGGTGGTCCGGCCCGTTTCGCCTGAGACATCCTCGAAATTCTGAGCTCTGAGATGCCTTGCGCGAGAGGTGGTCCGGCCCGTTTCGCGTGAGACATCCTCGAAACTCTGAGCTCCCAGATGCCGCGCGAGAGGTGGTCCAGCCCGTTTCGCACAAGACATTCTCGCAACTCTGAGCTCCCAGATGCCGCGCAAGAGGTGGTCCAGGCTGGGGGCCCAGAAGACCACATGTTACATATCCCCCCTGGGACCCTGGGAGCCTCATGAGGCCCAGGACAGGCCCCAGGGGTCCCCAGGAGATTCCCGGGAGGCTCCCAGGAGGCCCCAGGAGGCCCCCTATCAGAACGTGTCAAGTTGAAACGCATTCGGTTCCGATTCGTTGATTTTTCCTGCTCTTGTGGATTTTTCCTGCTCTTGTGCCCTCCCCATTTTGGGGGGCCCAGACGGTTAGATATCCCCCCCTGGAAAGGAAGCCCCAGGTCGGGTCCAGGAGGCCACAGGAGGCCCAGGAGGGGAAGCCCCAGGAGGTCCCCAGGAGGCCCCGGGTGGCCCCAGGAGGCCCCCGCAACTCAGGAGCTCTGAGACGCCGCGCTTGAGGTGGTCTGGCCCGTTTCGCCTGAGACTTCCTCGCAGCACGTTTCGCCAGAGACATCGTCGCAACTCTGGGGTCCGAGATGCCGCGCGCGAGGTGGTCCAGCCCGTTACGCTGGAGACATCCTCGCAACTCTGGGCTCCGACATGCCGTTCGGGATGAAGAGGAGGTGGAGGAGGAGGAGGAGATGGAAGGAAAAAGGAGGAGGAGGATGTGGATGAGGGAGCAGGCAGGAGGAGGAGGAGGAGGAGGAGGAGGAGGAGGAGGGAGAAGGAAGGGAGTTGCAAGAGAGGACGTAACGGGAAGCGAGTGTGACGTGGACTTGTCAGAACGTGTACGAGAGGTTGTCCGGCCCGTTTCGTTTGAGACATCCTTCTACTACTGAGCTCCAAGATGTCACTCGCGAGGTGGTCCGTGCCGTTTCGCTTTAGCCTTCTCACAATGCGAAGCTCGAAGATGTTGCGCGCGAGATGGTCTGGCCCGTTCTGCCTGAGACGTTTCGTAGCACAGGGGCTCCAATCACAACCTCTCTCATTCCTTCTCCCGCCTCCCTCTTTCCGCTTCCCGCCTGGCTCCTCTTCCCTCCTCCCTCCTCCTGCCTCCCGCCTCCCGCTGCTGCGCCTCTGGACGCACTGGACGGGCACGCAATCGGCCTTAGAAACCGCAGTGGGTTTAAAAACCCTGTTTGGGGATACTGCACTCCGGCTATAATTTTTAGCACTCTGGGAGGTCAGGGTCGTGGGCATGCTGACCAATGAGCTTTTCGGTGCCCCCGTCCAGCTCGCATCGCTGGTGCAGCCAGCTGCTCTGCCTCGCCGCTGGCGGGGGGGCAGCGCGTGGGCTCTTCGAGGTGCCGAGGGGGCCGCTGCTCAGTGTGCGCCCCCGGGGGCAGAGCGGCCCAGTGGCGCGGACCCGGAGCGGGGACGCAGCTGCCGGTACCACTGCACCTAAGTCGGGCGTGTCCCTCTACAGGAGGAGCATGCAAAGATAGTAAAAAATAAAAAAGTAGTCAGGGGACGATTTTGGGACTATTTTTGATATTGCGGCTCGTTTCTGGGGTATTGTTGTTTCGTCCAAAGTCCGCCTGTAGGGGAACATGCCCGATCTTACACTACACGCCGGTCGGTGAAAACAGGTGTTTTTAGACCCCCAGGTCCAAATTGGCTTCAAGGGCCTTCCTATACTTCAAGAGCCGATATATGCTCTGGCTGTGTTCTGGGCGTCCTCGTGGGAGGGCCTGGACCCAATCTACACGATACGCCGTCCTGCTGCATGTTTCGACCTGCTTCTTCCGACCGGTGTGCACCGGGACCACCACCTCCTCCCTTGTCGCCGTGGAGCAGCGGTGTTGGTGCCTCTTGTTGCCCCCAGTGTCGGCGGCCAGGCCCCCACGGCGTGAAGGCAGGAGCTTGCCGCAGGTCGCCCGCGGGTGTGCGGGGATCCGCGCCAGAAGGCTGTCCCCCCTGCCGCGCGGCGGCCCGAAAGCGCGAAGTGTGTCTGAGACAGGTCGCCTTTCGCGTGGCGCGAAGGTGCGAGTTCGAGCGGCATGGATCCAACAAACACCCCTTGGGGTGGGTGGGAGGAGTCCACGGTGAGCTCGTGTCGTGTCGACATTGCGGCGACCCTGGCGCGGGCGCCCAGGGTTGAACCCCGCGGGTGGCCCAGGATCGGCCAACATGGCAAGGTCTGGCCTTCGGGAGGCCGGCGCGCGTTCTAGGCTAAACGATACACGCAGCGTTCATCGTCAGGAGAGGAGCTTGCCGTAGCGTTCAGTCGGGCGTGTCCCTCTACAGGAGGAATATCCCAAATTAGTAAAATAAAAATACCTTTTGGCGCTATCTAGCATGTGTTTACTATTTTGATTGTTCTTGCGAAGTCCGCCTGTCGGAGGTCATGCCCGACCTAACCGTACCGCCCGCGCGTTCTTTTCTCGCGCGCGTGCCGCAAGGCGGCCGAGATCTCCGACGTGCGCGGGCGCCTCGGGCGGTGGGCGTCGCCGCCCGCCGCGGCCGCGGGCCTCCGCGGGAAGCGGCGCAGCATTCTGGCTCTTGTGGGGCCTCCTGGCTGCGCACCGGCGCCGCCCACCGGGCAGTGCGTGCAGCTCGACGTGGGGATGGCGGAGGTGGGGCCCAAGGCTCAAGTCGGGCGTGTCCCTGTACAGGAGGAATCCTCAAAAATAGTCTAACAAAAATATGGTGGCGATTTTGTGTGTATTGCATGTCTTTCAAGTTTTGAGTCGGTTATTTGTTTGTCCAGAATCTGGCTGTAGGAGGACACGCCCGACCTAACGTTAGTAGACGGGCTGGCAGCTAAGTGTGCGTTTTCAAGTGTTTGTGTGTGCGTGTGTGTGTGCTCAGAAAATGGATTTGCCGCGCGCAGGTGCGAGGTACCAAAGGTCATGATGACGTACCGACGTTTTGGCTGTCCCAGTGTATCACGTGCCAGTGCGAGGTGAATGCCCTGTCGCCCCGTTCCCGCTTGAAGAGGCCACTTAGCTACTGCCTCGTTTATAGGCGCCCCGTTTGCAGCGGCTTTGTGGGCGGGCGACCGGCTGCCGTTTGTGCAAGCCAAGCGGCACTCAAAGCACTACCAAACCGCATCGGTCATAACTCGATACGTTTCGATTTCTCTCGATCTGCCTCGAGTTTTCAGTCGGACCTGACGGCGCGCTCCATTTTCGCCCCCACCGTTGGCGCCACCCCCAGTGTGGAGCTGAGGGACTGGCTGGCCTCAGCGGGCTGGGGAAGTGTGTTCGACAGTGCGGACACTCGCGCGCAAGTTGCCCGCGGAAGGTCGCGATTCAGCGCCCTCGTGTCCAATTCAGCGTGCCGCACCAGCGGCCCTCGCAAGCCGCGGCGTAAGCGTCTTCTTGCGTATGGCCCAGTTCTTTTCGTCGCTCAGCTGGGCTCGACCAGACCCCCGAGTACCCATCGGTCGTTGAGATTCCCAGTGCCCAATCTGCTTTAGCCGCCCTCCTAGTTCAAGAGTCGAGTGGTTTTCCTTCTACCCGCCTCTACAGGAGGCGGTCGGATACCCAATCTTCCAACGCTTCTACATACTTCTTCCGACCGATGGGTATTGAGACCGCCTCGGAGTACTCTTGGGGCCTGTTGAGGCCAGCTGGGACCAGCCTGGAAGCCTGTTGAGGCCAGCCGGGACTACCTGAGGGGGCCGTCTGTGCGCAACCCGAAGCCTTACCATCCGGTCTCACTGTAAGTTCGCTGGCGATTCCTCTCCGCCACTGCCCGAGTTGCCCCCGCCCAAAAAATTGGCCGCTCAGAAAGAAGTGGAACTCGCGAAGGCACCCCCAGAGGGCTGTGCGGACGCAGCGCTCTCGAGGATGGACGTCCCCTTATCGTCTATCCCCGAGTTAGGCCCCGAGCGTCTCTCGTGTCCACAGACTCAGGGATTGGGGTCGCCATACACCCCCCTCCTAGGGCTCTTTTCGGCTCCTCCGATTCGATTCGATTTCGACGGCTTCCGATTCCGATTCGATTCGACTTGGGATTCCGATTCGGTTTCCGATTTCTTACTGGAGGCTTGCTAGCCTGCCGATTTCTGCCGATTCCACTTTTCCCGACTCGGCTGCCGAGTTCCGCCGATCCGACTCATGTCGACTTCCGATCCGACTTGTCGATTCGATTCTGGGCTCTCCTGCATCCGGCATGCAAATTGTATAATAAGTTCTTGCCCATTCCGACTTTTGCGTTGAAAAAGTGGCGATTTGTTTCCCTTGGGGAATCCTGTACGTATTCGTTGGTGCAACCAATTCCTTTGCTCAGGTACACTTCCTTGTGCACGCGATTCCGTTGTGGGATCACGCTTCAATGAGGATCAGGATGTAGACGGCCACGAGAATGGATTGGGAGGGACAGAGGCAGGAAGTTAGCGGAATGGAAGCGGAACGAGCAAAGAGGCACACCAACAGACGAAGGAGGAGCCGGAACAAAATCAGAAGGAGGGATGTGGATGGTGAGCGTCAGGCAGAATAAGAAGGAATGAGTGAAGCAGGTGGAGCAGCAGGACGGAGAAAACGAGGATGTTTCGGACGATGTTGACGAGGACGAGGGCATGGACGAGAGGAGAGGAAGAGCAGGAGAAGGAAGAGGAAGGGATACGAGGACGGAGGATATAGGCGGGAGGGCGAAGGAAGGAGTCTTAAGGCAGGAGGGGGGGGGGGAGAGGAAGGCTGACCTGACGGTTCATCCGTCCCTACACCCTGCTTGCCATTTCCGCCCCTCCGGTTGGTGCCATCCCTTTGACTCCATGCGCGCGCAGGAGGGGTCGTCGGTCTTCAAGTTGGTGGGGCCCGTCATGGTGAAGCAGAACGTGGACGACGCAAAGGTCAGCTCGCCGACCTGCTGAGGGTCCACTTCGATCTGACCGATCCGATCCGATCCGGCCCGCCCGGAGTCGATTCCGAGGTTCCGTCGATCCGATGCGGCCTGGCGCGGCCGATCTGCCGATGCGGACCCATTCGGCTTACAGTGGGGGTCCATGCCAAGAAACACCCTGCTTGCCTCCAGGGTACCCTGGGTTGCTTGGGTTTCGATGGTTTTGCGACGGGAAACGTAACGTTCCCACGCCAAGAATCAGGGGTCTCAAGGTTGGGTTTCCTGTGGAAGGTTTCTTGTGGACTGGCCTCCGCTGTACATGCCGAACCGATCTGATTTGCTCGATTCGATGTTCATCGAGCCTGCCCGCTTGCCCCTCCCGGGGCCTCCTCTCAGCTCAGATATCAGTCATGGAGGTGCCCGCTCATCTTGGATCGAATGTGTATCGGCGACGAGTGTCCACTGGTGTTCAAGACAGCGCCCAGTAGCGACGAAAGGCGCTCGAATAGCGCCCAACAGCGACCGACAGCGCCCAATAGCGCCATGCGAGGGAGATGCACGATGTCCGCTCTGCGCGCAACTCGGCGCTCCTCTTACGCGCCCAAGGAATGAGCACAGGCTTCCGCCAGTTGCCTTCTAACTACTCGTGGCATTGATGCCACACATTCGAAGAAAAATAAGAAACCACATAAACATAGACTTGTGGCGCTCCGCGCGGATTGATTGGATCCGCGCCCGGGCCCCCCCCAGAGGCGCCTCCAGCGCCGCCCTTGGATCCGCCTCCAGCGCCTCCAGCGCCTCCAGCGCCAGGTGGCGGGGTCCAGCGCGAATCCAAGAAATCCGCGCGGAGCGCCAAAAGTCTATGTCTATGTGGTTTCTTCTTCTTCTACACATGCGACGTGCGCCCACCGCGCGCTGACCCGGGTCGCCCGCGCGGGCGCAGGCAGGTCACCGCGCTCCGGCACCGCCCGGCCACCGGGCGTCGCCGCTGCTCCCTGCGGCGCGGCGCGAAGTTCAGACGTCGTTGGGACAACCGAAGACTCGGTGGCGAACTGATCGGTCTCAGGTTGGGTTGGGGTGGAATTGTAGGTGGTGGCTGATGGCGGAACAGCTTCGGTCCTTTCCTTCTGGTGAGCCAGCAGGTGACCGCGCCCCGCCCTTCAACGTGGCGACCAACCAGACGCTGCCAGTGCGCTTCATCCTCCGCCAGCTGTGCAGCATCTCTGCATACCCAGTGGCTGCAGACCGCATAGATCTGTCTGCGCCGTACCGCGCCCGACGTGACTGCGATGAGATCTACAGCTACGCCAAGCTCGGCCTGGGCTACAATCCGACATTGAAGCCAACGCCGTTCAGTATTTCTTCAATCCAGAAGGGTATCGCAAACTACAAGAGGTGAACGTCACCCTCAATGTCGACACGGGACCTGCCATGCAGATGCCCGCCGGAGCGTCATTTCTTGCCCTTAGCACCCACAGTGTTACCAGCGCCCTTGCCGATTTCGGTCAAGCAACGTCACGCGCCACCAGGGTAGAGGTGTTGCGAGGCCGAAATTTATCATCGCTTGGGAAAGTACGAATCGAAGTTGCTACCTTCTCATGCTGAGTCGCATCAGTATCACGAACGTGTGGCAGGGCTATGGGGTTCTCACCGCATCAGCTTTCCCAAGTCACGAACGCGCGGCAGGGCCATGTGATTCTTCCCAGTTCAGTTTTCCCAAGTCACCAACGCTAAGTAGGGTCATGGGATATTCGTCATCTCGGCCTTCAGGTCACGAGCGCGTGGCAGGGTTCTGGGACTGTCACCACTCCAGGTTGCCCAAGTCACGAGTGTGTAGCAGGGCCGCTGGATTCTCACAGTTGCAGTTTTTCCAAGTCACGGTCATGTGGCAGGGCTGCGCGATGCTCACCATTTCAACCTTCCCAAATCACGAATGCGTGGCCGAGCCATGGCATTCCCACCCCGCCAGGGGGGAGCCGCCAAAGCGCGAGCGGCGAGGGAGCCCCCGCGTGGGCCCGCGAGTGCATCCGTGCATCCGCACACCGTTCATCCGTACACCCCGCGTATGCTGCAACACGGTTCGACACTTGGTGCGTCCATGCACCCGCACATTCCGTACACCGTACATTTGTGCACCGTGCACCCGCACAGGCGAGTTGTTTGGAAATATGTTGATCATTCCCCAGAGCCCTAAACTATATCATCTCTGGGGTTGAATTATCGTGGGCACGGGGGCGGGTGGGTCCACGGCAATGTGGGGTATCTGAATCTCCCGTGTCTTTATCACCAACAGCTGATCTGGCGTACCATTTGCACCTACGGCGGCTACAGCTATAAGAAGCAATTCTACGCAGTGGCCTCGCGGCCGAACAGGCCCCAAAGCCCGACGTGGATTCCTCACACACGCATGCAGATTACCTGACGCATTGCCAAAACACCAGCTGCGTGTGGCCGCGTGGATGGAACAACCCACTCCCGAGACTGGTGGATAGAGCTCTTTCATGCACCTCCTTGGCGGTTACCTTAATCGCCAGTTGAGTGTTGCGGCCTCGGAAGCGATAACACGAAGAGCACAACTTGTCCCTACCCGGCATATTGTTTCCTGGCTTCACTTCCACCCTTCCGCCCCGCACCCCCCCTCTGTTCGCCCACCTGACCTACTCTGTCCCATTCTTTTGGTGGCAGGGCGGGTGGGGGTGTCCTCAGCGGGGGTGGGGGAAGGGACAAGAGGGCCCCACCGCCAGCTGTCTTGGCAAGGGCAATGCCGGCCGCGACGATGAGTCACTGCTTAGGCCCATGCAAGCCCAGCCACCATCTGTCTCAACCCCGCCTCTTTTGTCTGTTCGTGCCGCCTTGCCACCGCCTAGTTCCAGCCTACCTCCACTTTCGCCTCACCACCTGCGGGGTGGGCGGGGGGAGGTACTGTCTGGACGCCCGAAATGCCCAACAGCAGTTCCTGCTCATTTTGAACAGGACTCGCTGTCGGTGTCGCCGCAGCCGTGTACATTTGAGACAGAATGCCGCCTGCCCAACAGCGGCCGCTGTTGGTTTGGGACAACATTTGTTGTTGGGCATTGTATCATTTTTTCCGTACCCATTTCGGGCGTCCAAGTAACGGGGTGCAGGAAAGGGAACCGTCCCTGGCTGCATTGGCGCACGCCAACGCAGTCGCGGCATCCATGCTGGCAACCAAGAACGTCAGCGTCTCACGCTCTCCTGATCTAGAGGCGCCCCTTCTCCCACTCCTGCGCAGCGGCGGGCACGCGGCCCAGCCACTCGCCAGCCAGCGCCACTCGTTGCTCGACCTCGGCGGACCACCTGCTTCTCTTCATGTGTTCCCTGCACCTCATCGTGCTGCCCTCTGTGCAGCCAGCAGCAGCGCGTGCCATCGCCGCAGCCCTCCCTCCGCCGCGCGCCAGTTGTTCGCGCCCTGGCACACTTGCGGGGGCGGCGCCCCTCGGCGGCGCGGGGAGGCTACTTTCTTACACCCCGAGGCCACCGCCTCAGGATAGCGTTCGCCTCCCGTTGACCCCGCCAGAAGCCTTGGGCGGCCCCCTTTGCCGCGCCCGTGGCAAACCTGCGCCTGCCTCGGCGGGCTGGGGGTTCCCTGGCCTCGGCAGGGGCTCGTCCCGCTGGGCCCTTTGCGCCACCCTGGCTCGGGCGAGTGTGGCCCCCGCCACGCTCGTTCACCAGTCCGCAACTCAACGCGCCCTGAGTGGGAGGGTTGGCGCAGTGTGGCCACCGCCGCACGATGGCGCAACCTTAATTCCCCACGCTCGAGGAAACTTCCACCTGGCCTTCAGTCCCTCCCTCCTCGGTTGGACTCGGGGTCAGGAGTTGGATGCTTCCCTGCGGCATGGGGGAGGCCCGTGCGCCATGCAGTTTTAGCGAGTGTGGCCAGGGCACACATGCAACAGCAATACCACACGCCGCACTGCCTCAGCAACCGCCGCCGTTCGTCACGCAGCCGTCGCATCTGGTCAGTTTCCCCATCTCCTCCCTTCGTCGTGCTGATGTCAAGTCGGGCCTGCCTGTCCCTCTACAGGAGGAATATTCAAACATACAAAAAAAGATAGTCTGGGTACGATTTGTTTACTGGCGGGTGCAGGGGGACCTTGCTACCCCGCCCCTGTGGGGGTCTGCTTGTCACACTCTCATCTCGGCGGCGACGATAGGGCAGTGATTTCTTCTTCGCTTCTTGCTGCTCTCCGCTCTCAGAGCGTTCCGGAAGGCTCTGAGCAGGCCGCGGCGCCAGAGACGTCCAGAGATCCGCGGGATCTCCGAGATTCTCGACTTTCATCTCTACCCGAACTTCCGTCCTCGTCCTGGCTTCGTCTTACACCTGCGGCCCAGCCTCGGCGGCGACGATAGGGGCGAATAGCCCAGGGGCGGGCATTGCACGTATTCGCCCAGAAGCCTTTTCGAAGGCATAGATCATCGGCGCACCTGAATATATGTATTGCTCTCCCCTGGGCTATTCGCCCCTATCGTCTCCTCTGACCATCCCACAGACACCCTGGTTTGATTCTCCCGCCTCCAAGGGCAGTCACCCCCCGGGGGCGGGGGGAGAATGGCTGCGTCGGATCGACACGAGCGCCAGCAGCTGCCAGCCACCAGTTGGAGTTGAAAAAGGATGTCGAGGAGAAGGATGAAGCGGGGATGAAGCACAACAAGGAGGCGGAGGAAAAGGATGCGTAAGAGGGACGGGAGGGTGCATGTGCAGGGATCTGAGGATGGGAAGGGGGAGGAGGAGGAGGAGGAGGAGGAGGAGGAGGAGGAGGAGGAGGAGGAGGAGGAGAAGAAGGAGAAGAAGGAGTAGGAGGAGGAGGGAGGGGGAGGAGGACGATAATGAGGGGGACGATGAAGAGGAGGAGGAGGAGGAGCAGCAGGAGGAGAACGAGAGTAAACCCCAAAACCATCATCGATGCTGGAATCGATCATCCCCGAAGTTCCCTGTTCACAGGCCCCATACAAGGATTCATTGCCACTGAGGGAAGTGCCCCGTTGGGAGACAACCGCTTGAAGATCCTAAACCGTGCCAAAAACACCATTCTCACGACTTTAACGCCGCATGCCAACTTGACGATTGCGTTATGACGGTCCTGAATCGTGCCAGAGCACCGTTTTCCGGACGTAAGCAGCACGAAAGAACTTTCACTGTCGCGCCCTGACAGCCCTGAATCTATCCCAAGCGCTCCTGGTGCTTTAACCATGAGCATCAGTTTAGCTCTGGCGTATTTGTGCCACGCATGTGCGCGGCGCTAAGGTGAGAGCCACATGTTGAAAACGAGCCGCCCTCAATATTTGAAGCTCTGAAGCGCAAAGGCGAGAACAACATCAGGCACCTGTCCTCAAGCCGTGAAGTTCGTGGAACCGTTTGAGACTAATTTGCGCGGCGCTAAAACTAGAGCTACATGTTGGAATCGACCCGCCCTCCATCTGTGAGACGGTTGCCAGCTGTTGCGTTTGAGGCACATAAGTGGCAAGGAAGTCAAAGGCCACATTTCGGCCCGCCCTCCCGACCGACCTCGGGGTGCGACAGGGAGAAGTTTTCTAGAAGTAAAGCGAATGAAGGAGAAGGAGGGGGGCGCAGCCCGCCCTCCCCTGGCCCCCCCCTCCTCCTCGCCCTCCTCCTGGCAGGGGGCCCCGGGTACGCCGCCCCCCCCCCAGACGGGCCTCGCGCGCGCCCGCGGCCAGGCGAACGTGGAGAAGAGGCTGGAGTACATCAAGGGTGAGCTCGACAGGCCACGCGCCACTTCCCACAGGGCGGGGGGCGAGAGGAGGAGGAGGAGGAGGAGGAGGAGGAGGAGGAGGAGGAGGAGGAGGAGGAGGAGGAGGGAGCGCGGAGGAGGAGGGAGCGCGGAGGAGGCGTCAGGAGGAGGAGGAGGAGGAGGCGGGGCTTGGGTCGGACGATGGAGGGGGACTTGCAGGGAAAAAGGGGACACGAAACATCTCCTGCGCCCAGCTGCTCTCGGCCCCGCCGCCGAGCGTGTCGCCCTCGATGCCCAGACCCGCTCGGGCAATGAGAAAATCATGACGGGAGGCTTCTGGCTGTCTTCGGCCTCTTAGGGGCCTTTACCCGCCTTCGAGACCGTTAAACATGGACTCAGCATGAACACCCGGTCCGGGGGAATGGGCCGAGACCTCTGGGGCTCGACGTGAGGACAAAATCCTGACGTCGGGGGTCTGGGCACACTGGCGCCCCTGGAGCCTCCCGGCGCGGGGGGGCGCCCGGAGGAGGGGAGGCCCGTGAGGCAGAGGATGGGAGTCGAGGTGGCCGGCGCCGACGCGTCGGCGTCGTCGTCGTCGTCGAGGCGTCCCGTCTCTCAGGCGCCTCCGCTGAATTCGCTTCGAATTGCTGGTCAAAGCGTATCCCTCACACGTTTCGTGGCCTGATGGGGAGCTCCACCGAATGCCCCAGTGTCAGTGACCACATGCGTCTCCCCCACTCACTACGGCACACCCCTCACGCCTAGTAGCCCAAGAGGGAGCTCCACCGAAGGACCCGGTGGCAGTACGAACTCACGTGCGTCTCCCCCGCCCAGTACGGTGCACCCCTCACACGTTTCATGGCCCTCAACGGAGCTCCACAGAAGTCCCCATTGACAGAGTCCGCATGTGCCCCCTCGCCCACTACACCGAACCTCCTCCTACGTTGCGTGGCCTCATCTGGGGTCTCCACCGAAGGCCCCAGCAGCAGTTCTCGCACGCGTCTCCCCCGCCCATCACTGCACGCCTCACACGTGTCGTGGCCCTACAAGGAGCTCCACCGGAGTCACCAGTGGCAGTACCTACATGCGTCTCCCCAGCCCGTTACTGCGCACACCTCCCACATTTCCTTGCTCTATAGGGAGCTCCACCGAAGACCCCGCGGCAGTGCTCACCTGCGTCTCCCCCGCCCATTACGGCACATCTCTTACACGTGTTTTGCCCCCATATGGAGTTCCACCTAAGACGATATTCACAATTGCGTCACGCACCTTTGCACATTGTTGGGTCTTTCGCAAGCGCAAGTGTTTTCTCGCACACGTTTCGCTGGACGCTGCAGGTTGCAGCCCAAACCTGGTCAGCGCAAACAAAGAAACGAAGAGGGGGAGGGAGGGAGGGAGCCAGGGAAGGAGGAAGGGAACGCGGGAGGAGGAGGAGGAGGAGGAGGAGGAGGAGGAGGAGGAGGAGGAGGAGGAGGAGTGGGAGTGGGAGTGGGAGGAGGATGAGTAAGAAGAGACGGAGACAGGGAGCGAGGGAGGGAGGGAGGGAGGATGGAGGCGGATGCGTCGTCCCCCTATCCGCCCGAACGCGAGGGCGAACGCCCTCTGTGAGGAGAAGGAGAAAGAGCTGCAGGAGAAGCAGAAGCAGCTCGTCAAGACCGCCGCCGGCCGCTGGGGCCTGCCTCCCTTGGACGAAGTTCAGCGCATTTGGGGCTCAGCCGGAGTGCGTGGTCCTGCAAGGCCAGATCTGGGCTGAGCCATGTTTGTCGGGCGGGTGGTGATGGGTGGTGACTTGAATGCGGGGTGAGGAGAAGGGCCCTCAAGGGGCACTGTGGGCCCCTTTTGGGCCCCTGCTGGCTCCAGAAGAGGGAACATAAAATGCCACTTCAAGGTTAAGATGCTTCACCGCACATTTAGGTCAGCCCCCCTTTACCACCCGCCCGAAGCTGGGAACCGCTCGCGGCCCTGGAGGCGGCCTTACATCTTGGCTGAGCCAGGCTTGGGAAGCCCCCCCCAGCAAATTGTAGCAGCCCTGTTTTTCTAGATTGGCCGAGCCGGGTTTGCGATGAACCAGTCTGGTCCACGCCCGGCCCGTTCTTGAACTTCGAACCTCGTTGTTGTGAGGAGGAGGAGGAGGAGGAGGAGGAGGAGGAGGAGGAGGAGGAGGAGGAGGAGGAGGAGGTGGAGGCCGTTCGGGGTTCAGTCGAATTTCTCCGAGTCACATCCTCCCCTTCCGCTGGTGACGGCGGCCCTGCGGCGGCGGCGGCGATGGCGGCGGCGACGTCGGTGCCACGCAGCGGGCCGCCCGCGCGGTGCGAAGCCGCGCCCGCGCGGCGCCGCCCGCAGGATGCAGCAGGACGCCGCCAGCGCCGGCGGCTGAGGGGCCCGCGGCGGGCGGGGCGCCAGCCGCCCTCGTCGCATCGGCGCGTGCGCGCGTCCGCGGCGGGGCGCCGGCTTGGAGCCGCGTCGCCCTCGGGCTGTGCCAGAAGTGCCCCTCCTCCTCTTCCCTCATCCACCTCCCCCCCCCCTCCTTCTCCACCTCTGTCCCGCCCTCCTCTCCTCCTCCTCCTCCTCCTCCTCCTCTCCTCCTCCATCTCCACTCCTCCCTCCACCTCCTCCTCCTTCTCCTCTTCCTCCTCCTCCTCCTCCTCCTCCTCCTCCTCCTCCTCCTCCTCCCCTCCTCCTCCTCCTCCTCCTCCTCCTCCTCCTCCTCCTCTTCCTCCCCCTCTACCTCCCCCTCACCTCCTTCTCTGCCTCCGTCCTTCCCTCCTCCTCTCCTCCTCCTCCTCCTCCTCCTCCTCCTCCTCCTCCTCCTCCTCCTCCATCCTCCACTCCCCCCTCCTTCTGCCCCCGCCCCCCTCAACGCCGTCATTCCTGCATGGAGGTGGGCGATTAAGACAGTATCCCCCACCGGGGCTCGCCTTCCCAGATTGCAGGGCGAACGAGTAATATTTGGCCCCAGGATCTTCTCGGGCTGTGCCAGGCCCAGGGATCTTCGGTACGGTCGTCGGACCGAGGTATAAGATCGAGGTCGCTTCGGGGAGGGTACCTTGATGTTATTCGTGCATGTGGGATGTGCTTGTGCATCCAGGGGAGGGTGCGCTTGGATGTTCTGAGTGTTGTGACTGGCGGAGGGTCTCATGGTTTTGGAGAATGTTCTTTTGTCCTAGGTCCAGCGGTGGCAAATCATGGCAGCCTGGTATGTCCTCGAAATTTTACTTGTAGAGTGCATTAGCGCGCACTAGCATCTGGTGATCGATGTGAGGGCCGATTTAGCGTCGAATAGCGTCGACCTAGCGTCAATGACCGTCGATTGGAATATCGCAAGAGCCAGCAATATGGCATGCCAGGCTCCCGTGAGTTGCAACCGAAGGGTTCAGAGGAGGACGGGGCGAGACAACGATACGGCAGTTGGCCGTCGGGGGGGGGGGGCCTCGTCGCCACTTCTCGGCCGCAGCTCGGAGGAGTGGTGCGTTGGTACCCTGGGGAGGGGGCCCGTGAGCGACTTTGAGTTGCTGTTGTCTCATTTCGCCCTGCTCCACAGGGTGTCCCCAGCATCTCCATGGAGGCCCACACGGCCTCCAGAGCACCACTCGCGAGGCCCAGGGGGTCCAGGCTGGGGCTCCAAGCTGGAACTCAAGGCCGGGGTACTTCTCTTGTGACCCGTCGCTGCAAGAACCATGCAGCATCGCAGACATTCGCGACCAGAGCCCCCCGACCCCGTCTCTCTGCGGCACCGCTCGCGCCGGACCGATCTGTGTCGGTCTTGGGGGCTGGAAATGCAACAGGGGAAGAAACACACAGACACAATTAATCGCCGATCTTCAGGAAAACGTAGGAAAATATGGGAACCGGGGGGGGGGGAAACGAACATCCAGACAATATGTGAAAATGTTGGGAATCCTGGGACTTGTGTCTATTTATTTGTGTGTCCCTGGGCCTCTTCAAACATGGCAGGACGACGCCTGGCCCGGAAAGAAAAAACGCGCGGCGCCAGGCGGTCAGGGGGTTGGGAGCGCAGCACCCGATCGTCGCCTGCCGCTGCCCGCGGCCGCGTGCGGGCACCCTGGAGAGCGCGGTGGCACCGCTCGGCTTCGGGATGCTGGCCTCGGAGGTCGACAGGCCTCCTACCCTGACGCGTCGATTAGCGAATTGGCCGAATTAGCGTCGCGGCCGTCATTTTTGTGGGTCCAGGTCCGTCGGTTTCGGTCCCGGGACGGTTTCACTAAAGGGAGGTTTATTGAAGGGAGGCTTGTCCACCGCCGAGTATCAGCAGCGGGGATGCTCGAGGGAGGGAAGTGCGAGTTTCGAACTTCGAGGGGGGAAGTTCGAGCTTCGAGGTTCGAGGTTCGAGGTGTTCGGGCGCTTTCGTTGGTTCTCAGCAGTTCTCCAGCCTCGGGGTGCTTGCCAGCAGCTACGCCTCGCCGAAGGCGTTCCGGGGACGCCCAGATCGTCCCGAACGGCCGACGGAGCCCCGAGCCATGACCCGAAAGCCAAACTCGGCGGCGCGCGAGGGGGGCAGGCGGGATTGCTCAGAAGCCCTCGTCCCTTCTGAGAGGTTTTGGCTTGTGTCGTCCGGGGAGGCTTAGAAGACTTCTCGGAAGGCCAGAGCCTTCTGAGAAGGCCCGCCTGCCTACTTCAAACTAACGATGTGGTGTTGTTGCGTCTTGTTATTCCGTGGGCGGGCTGGCGCCCCATCTACTCTATCCGCCTTCCTTCTTCATGCTTTACCTACTTCTTCCGACCTACGTGGAAGTCTACAGGGGAAACCCATGCCGAGAAACACCCTGGTTGCCTGCAGGGTGCCCCGAGCTTCTTGGGCTTCGATCCTTTTGCTAACGGACAGCGCGGGGCTCCCGCACCGGAAGTTCATGGACGTCTTGGGGCCTCAGGGTTGCGTGTCTTGTGGAAGGTTTCTTGTGGTCGAGCCCCTACTCTCAGTTCGAACTCGAAGGTTCATGGCGCCAACATCGCAGAGTGGATTACTTTCGGGAAACAATGGGATGGGCCCGAACTGTCCTGGAGAATTTTGCTCCGGATTTCGAAGTGAAGTTCGCGCGATTTCTGTTGTCCAGGAAAAGGGGGCCACAAAAAATCCGACGTGAAGTTCACTTCGTTTTTCGCAGGTCCCTCTACAGGAGGAGGGGAAAAAACACAGACACAATTAATCGTCGATTCCCAGAGAAAGATTCGAAAATTTGGGAAGTTGGGGGGAAGACGAAAATCCAACATTAGCCTGGCGAAGAACCCAACCATATGCAGTTGTCAGTACCGAAGCTGCGGGTTTCATCTTCAGTGGAACTCCCCATAGGACTACGGAACGTGTGAGGGGTGTGTCGAGATGGGTGCCACTGGGGCATTCGGCGAAGCTCCCTATGGGGACATGAAACACGCGCGGGGCGTGCCGACATGGGTGGCGGAAACGCATGTGAGGGCCGCCACTGGGGCCTCCAGTGGAACTCCCTATGGGTCCCCGAAACATGATGCTGCTGCGGGGGGGGTGCCAGGATGGATGGCGGAGACGCATGTAAGCGCCGCTACTGGGGCCTTCGGTGGAGCTCCCTATGGGGCCACGAAGCGCGTGAGGGGTGTACTGGGATGTGTGGCGGGGACGCATGTGAGCGCCGCCACTGGGGCCTTCGGTGCAGCTCCCTATGGGGCCACGAAACGTGTGAGGGGTGTGCCGAATTGGGTGCGGGTGGTGACGCATGCGGGCGGTGCCACTGGGGCCTTCGGTGGAGCTCCCTATGGGGCCACGAAACCTGTTGTTGTGAGGGGCGTGCCGGGATGGGTGGCGGGGACGCATGTGAGCGCGGCCGCTGGGGCCTTCGGTGGAGCTCCCTATGGGGCCACGAAACGTGTGAGGGGTGTGCCGAATTGGGTGGGTGTGGGTGACGCATGTGAGCGCCGCCACTGGGGCCTCCGGTGGATGATGGGGCCACGAAACCTGTCAGGGATGTGCCGAAATGGGTGTGCGGGACGCATGCGCATGTGAGCGCCGCCACTGGGGCCTTCGGTGGAGCTCCCTATGGGGCCACGAAACGTGTGAGGGGTGTGCCGAATGGGTGTGCGGGACGCATGCGGGCGGCAGCACTGGGGCCTTCGGTGGAGCTCCCTATGGGGCCACGAAACGTGTGAGGGGTGTGCCGAATTGGGTGTGCGGGACGCATGCGGGCGGCAGCACTGGGGCCTTCGGTGGAGCTCCCTATGGGGCCACGAAACGTGTGAGGGGTGTGCTGAACGACGCATGCGGTGCAGGGGGCCTTCGTGGGGCTCCTATGGGGCCACGAAGCGTGTGAGGGGTGTGCCGAATTGGGTGTGCGGGACGCATGCGGGCGGCAGCAGTGGGGCCTTCGGTGGGGCTCCCTATGGGGTCACGAAACGTGTGAGGGGTGTGCTGAATTGGGTGTGCGGGACGCATGCGGGCGGCAGCAGTGGGGCCTTCGGTGGGGCTCCCTATGGGGCCACGAAACGTGTGAGGGGTGTGCCGAATTGGGTGTGCGGGACGCATGCGGGCGGCAGTACTGGGGCCTTCGGTGGGGCTCCCTATGGGGCCACGAAACGTGTGAGGGGTGTGCCGAATGTGCGGGACGCATGCGGGCGGCAGCACTGGGGCCTTCGGTGGGGCTCCCTATGGGGCCACGAAACGTGTGAGGGGTGTGCCGAATTGGGTGTGCGGGACGCATGCGGGCGGCAGCACTGGGGCCTTCGGTGGAGCTCCCTATGGGGCTACGAAACGTGTGAGGGGTGCGCCGTGAGCAGAGGCAACGAGGTAGAGGAGGGCGGAGGGAGGAGGCAGCGGGAGGAGGAGGAAGGAGACGCGGGGCACCGTCTCTTCAAAACGAGGACCCAACACCACAGGATGGTTGGGAATAATATCGAAAAATATGGGAGATCATGGGTTTTGTGTGTATTTATTTGTGTGTCCTAGGGCCCCTTCACTACATGAAGAATGTTAAAAAATAATCAGAAAAATAGCCAGGGGACGATGATGCTTCGACTATTTGCTTTAAAGATGCGTTGAACATGTTTCGACTTTTTTACGTTTCCTCCCACATCCGCCTGTGTAGGGGGGACTCGCCCGACCCAGCCTGAGATCGGCGTCACCCCAGCATACTTATACTATATGTGCGTCGTGCCCCCAGGGGCGACGCGCGCACATAGAAATCTGACTGTATATACGTCGTGGCGGTCGCGTTCTGGCCGCACCGCTTGGGAAATCATATGCTACAACATGGCATACTGTGTGTTCAGGTCGCACGCGCGCCTCCAAGGAGGACATATAGTCTTTGTGCGTCCCATGAGATCTTGGCGTGGCGATCTGTCCACAGTCGCCGTCCCTCTGCCGCGCGTCTTCATGTGGGACTCGCTCCCCTTCCTCCTCCCCCCCCTGCGCGGCCGCCCCCTCCGCTCCTCCCCGCCCTTCTCTCGCGCGCCGGACCACTGGCCGACCCGGTGCCCCCGGTCGGTGGGTTTCTCCGAAGGGCTTAGGCGATCCCTCCTCCCCTTCCTCCTCTGCCTCCTCCCCCTCCTCCTCCTCCTCCTCCTTCTCCTCCTCCTCCTTCTCCTCCTCCTTCTCCTCCTCGTCCTCCTCTTCCTTCTCCTCCTCCTCTTCCTCCTCCTCCTCCTCCTCTCCACCCCCCCTCCTACTCCTCCTCCTCCTCCTCCTCCTCCTCGTGTCGCCTGAGGCCCCGGGGGAAGCCGTGCACCTCCGATCGGTGCCCCGCGTGAGACTTCTGAGTCCGGGATGTCCCTCTGCAGGAGGCATGTTCAAGAACAGTCAGGACATAGTCCGGGGACGATGCTTCGACCATCTTTTTCTTTGTTGTTGTCGCACATGTTTCGGCTGTTTTTGCTTTGCTCTGCTCCTCCGACATCCGCCCGCAGGGGGACATGCCAGACCTGACCTGAGGTCTTGGCGTGCCCCCGAGTAGCCTCACGCTGGTGCGGGTCGCCTCTGCCTCGCCGCCGGCGAAAAAAGTGGAAGTGTCCTCCGTGGCCGTCGCTCGTTCGTCTCTCGGACCCTCGTTCGGCCCCCGCTCGCTTCTGCGCCGAGCGAAGGGGAGCTGGCGTTCGGTCGTGCATGTCCCCCTACAGGAGGAGCTTGGACGTACAATTAAAAAGACCCCCAACAAAGTCAGAAATTGCCAACATTTAATCAAAGAATCTTCGCCGTATTTTTCTTATTCCTCCTGTAGAGGGACACGCCCGACTTGAAGCTAGCGCTTGACTGTAACCCTCGTCCAAACTGATTCGCTCGCACCAGACGTTTTCGGGCAGTCTCGGGCCACGGGGCTGCTTATCTCACTTATCAGTCCGCGGAGACACATGCCCAATCGAGGTTTTTGGTCTTGCCGAGATTGTTTCAATATTTTTCCAACGTCGAATCGAAGGGTCGAGATGGCAGCGCTGACGCCCCGATTTACATCGGGCGGGCTGCTTTTGGCCTGGGGCTTAGATGTTCTTTAAGAGCGCTGGGGACGTTTTCTTTCCCGTTTTCAAGATTCACGTTTTCTTTCCGTTTTGGTTCTCGTTTTTTCCGTTTTGCGGATTGTGGGCCATCGTTTTCTTGTTCAGTTTTGAGTTCTCATTTTGTTTTAATCACATGTTCTTTGTATTCTGATCTGGAACCGGGTTGCGTTTTGCCACGCCAATTATTATGTGTTTGTGCTGCGCTCTCAATGCGTTATCATATTCCCAACAGACGCCAGCCATGTTTGGGCAATTTCGACACCCCGTGTTGGCACTCCGTTTTCTTTTCGTTTCTGGTTTGAGCGCGACGTTGTGAATCCGTTTTGGGCCACCGTTTTGTTTCCCTCTTGGTAGATCGCAACTCCTAAAATGGAACACGGAACAAAAACGCCTCCAGCGTTTTTAAGAACAACTAAGGCCTGGGGCCCTTTCTGGGCCTTTGGGCCGTCGAAGAACAATTCATGACGAAACGCCTGTCCCAGTGGAATCCTCGGGTCGTCCTGGACCCGACTTCTGTTCTCGGGACTGCTTGTTATGTTCAGTCTCCTTGATCGCCATTCCATTTCTTTCCTCCTCATTCTCTTTTGCCTTCTTGCTACGCATCTTCATGCTGATCGGCACCGTGCACATGCCGATGGGCACGCCCCAGGCATGTGATTCAGATTTGGCTCAGACTTGGTGTCGACGTGGCCCACATCCGCTGCGCGCTTCGATCCAGCCCTGCTCGGCGAGCCGATGCCAGTGGCAAATCACGGGAGCCTTGTATTCCGTCGTAAGTCCGTGTTTCGAGTGCGCCAGCGTCGATTGGCGTCCAGTGGTCGCCGGGATGGCATCGGTTTGGGGTCGATGATCAAAGAACGAGTTGGTCCCAGGATCGGAAGCTAGAGCAGACACATTGCCAGGTGGCGGGCTGGGTCGGGGACGACGTCGGGGTGGTATGGTGCATATCTTATCCGTTCCCCGTGGAAATCACCGAAACATGTAGACACCAATGCACACAGGATCTGCTTTTCTGTTCGAGTTTCAGTGCGGGTGCGGAAAAAAACGTCGGTGTATAGAGTTCGGTTCCCTACAGTGAGCTGCTTGAATAAGGAACGCCTACTTTCCAAAAGGGGCTCGGTCGTTCTTTAGGCTTGCATGCGTTATTGATCGTCCTTATGCGATGTGTATCAGTTTTCGTTCCTTCTGCGTCACTCCTTGGCAAAAGGGGGCCTCGTTCTCTGATCATCGTTCCTTCGGTCAGGCCGATGACTGCACCTGCGATGCCGCAGAAGGTGCGGCCCGACCCGGCCCCGTGGGCGGCTCGACGCCGGCCCCCTCCTGCGTGGGAGGCCGCCGCGCCGCGCGCCTCCTCCGCAGCGGGCCCGAGCCGGCGCATGGCGCGGTCTTCCCTCCGGCGGGGGGCGCAAGGAGGGCGCCCCGGGGAGGCGATCGCAGAGGAGCGGCTGGCATGCATCGGGCGGGTGGCAAGGGGGGGGGGGATGGCCCACACGGGGGTTGAGGAGAAGGGCCCCTGTATAGGGCCTTCTTCTTCTTACCGCCATTGCCGCCATCACCGCCCTTACCGCCCGCCCGACTGGCACAAACACAAACATTCGGCGGTCCGCACGGATTTTTCGGATCTGTGCGAGGAGCGCAGGAGGGCCACGGGCAGGAGGAGGAGGACAGAGAGGAGGGGGAGGAGGAGGAGGGGGAGGAGGGGGAGGAGGAGGAGGAGGAGGAGGAGGAGGAGGAGGAGCCCCCTGGCGGCGCCTCCGGCGCCGCCCCTGGCGCGCAGTGTAGATCCAAGAGATCCGCGCGGACCTCCGGCCGTCTGTGGTTCCTCTAGACGTGCTCTTGTCCAAACCATCCTGTGGTGTCGAGTCCTCGTTTTCAAGAGGCAGCGCCCCGCGTTTTCTCTTCTCCTACTCGCCTTCGTCCTCCCCTTCGTCCTTCTCCTCCTCCTCCTCCTCCTTTCCTCTCCCTCCTCCCTCCTCCTCCTCCTCCTCCTCCTCCTTCCTCCCTTCCTCCTCTTCCTCTCCTTCTCTCCTCCTTCCCCTCCCTCCCTCCTCCCCCTCCCCCTTCCCCCCTTCCTCCTCTTCTTCATCCTCTCCTCCTGCTCCTCCTCCCCTCCTCCCTCCTCCTCTTCCTCCTCCTTCCTCCTCCTCCTCCCCTTCCTCCCCTTCCTCCTCTTCCTCTGCCTCTCTCCTCCTCCTCCTCCCCCTCCTGCTCCTCCTCCTTCCCTCCTCCTCCTCCTCCTCCTCCTCCTCCTCCCTCCTCCTCCCCTCCTCTTTTTCCCCTCCTCCTGCTCCTCTGCCTCCTCCTCCTCTCCTCTCCGCCTCCTCCTCCTCCTCCTCCTCCCCTTCCTGCCCTTCCTCCTCTTCCTCTTCTCTTCTCTCCCCTCCTCCTCCTCCTTCCTCCTCTCCTCCTCTCCTCCTCCTTCTCCTCCTCCTCCTCCTCCTCCTCCTCCTCCCGCGCTCCTGCTCCTCATCCTCCTCCTCCTGCTCCTCCTCCTCCTCCTCCTCCTCCTCCTCCTCCTCCTCCTTCCCCTCCTCCTCCTTCTCGGAGCTTGCCACACACAGTGTGGTCGTCGATCGAGGCCACAGGTTCTCTGACGGGAGCTCGGAGGTCGCGTTCTGGTACCACTCTCCTGGGGATGCGGTTCCTGGCGATGGCGACGCAGGTCGCCCTGATGATTCTCATGATACCGGCGGACCTGGAGGCCCTGGCTCAGGTGGTGATGGACGGCGTCGTGGGCGTTCGCCTCATGATGAACATGAGTGTGGAGGTGATCCCTGGCAGGCTCCTGATGGCACAGACCCGTGGGCTGCGGCTGCTGCTGCTCAACGGGGGCCTGCCAAGGCACCGCGGACACATCATGGTCGACCTGGAGAGCTTCTACCACTGCCAGCGGTGCCACGGTTTCCTTTCAACGCCGATGCGAAGGAGTTCATCCCCTCTGCCGTGGCGGTCGAGACCTGCACGGACATGGTGCTTTACGAGCTTGGAATGGTGCCTGCAGGTGCTGAGTCTCAGCATGGGGCAGACCTTCCGGGTGCCAGTGGGCATGGTGCGAATCTCTCTGCTGAAGAAGGGCACCTTCCTGAGCATCGCGACAGGCCAGTTGTATCTACCCCTGGTTTTCTTCTCCCTGACTGGCAAGACGATATCGTGGACCAAATGATGTAGGAGCATGGTGATAGTGAGGACCTTGTACTATATGGTGAAGTTCTCCATGGGGGACTCCGTGGTGGTGGAGATTCTCCTCTGTGTCCTGGAGTGCTACCTGATGATGCGGATCCTCAGCGTGAAGTGCCTCCTAATGGAGTGGATATTTGTGGTGTGCTACCTGGAAGTGCGGATCTTCTTGGCGAGGTACTTCCTGGAGGGCAACACGGTGATGCGGATGATCTTGGCGAAGTGCTTCCTGGAGGAGTGGAGGTACTTGGTGGTGCGGACCTTCAGTGTGGAGTGCTTCCTGCTGGAGTGGATGGTGATGGGATACTATTTGGAGGTGTGGATCTTTCTGGCGAGGTGCCCTCTGGAGTGCTCCATGGTGGTGTGGATCCTCGCCTCGTGGTGAAGTACTTCCTGGAGGAGTGCAGGGTGGTGGAGTGCTGGCGCCTGGCCTTCGTGGAACCCTTGAGGAATGTTTCGGCCCGCTGCGGGCGGCTCAGAAGAGGATGGAGGCTCAACTCTTCCTCAGTTTCTCATGTCTCAGAGTCGATGGCCCTTCTATTCTTCGTGATGGTGATGGTGGTGAGGTTCATTCCTCACGTGATGCTGGGGTCGCGGATCCTCCACAAGGCGGCGGCGTGGTTCGAGTGATACGTGAAACGGTGTGGCATGATAGCGATTCGGATGACAGCGTCTGCGATGACCTTGAAAAGATGTACGAGCACTACAACTGGCCATATTCGCTGTTCATTGGGCGTTATGTGGTGGTCTTGGAAGATTTACACATTGGGCGTACTGGCCGAGTTATTGCTGTAAATGGAGACTTGCTGCATCTTGCTATGTACCCTTCTGATGAGACTGCTGTCGTGGATGCGCGTATTGCTCGGGAAGTTCGCGATCCCTCGACTACTCGACAATGGGAAGGGATGCTGGCAGCGCGCTGGGCACGGACACATCCCTGATCGTGGAGGTCTCCGGTACGGCCTCGTCGTGCTCAAGGCCGCCGTGCCGCTTGCGGCCTGCCGGGCTCTGCTGTACTTCATGGTTGTGGTCCTGGCGGGCTTTGGCATCCATCTGCACTTCGGGTTCGCGGTGGGATTCGCCCTCCCTAAAGGGCCTGACAGGTGGTCATCGGATGGGCGCCTCCACCTCCTCCTCTTTTTCTATAATAAAAAAAGCTTCCCCTCCTCCTCCTCCTCCTCCTCCTCCTCCTCTTTCTCCTTCTTCTCCTCCTCCTGCTCCTCCTTCTCCTTCTCCGCCTGCTCCTCCTCCTCTTCTTCCTCCTCCCCCTCCTCTTCCTCGTCATCTTCCTCCTCGCCTTCCTCCTCCTCCGCCTCCTCCTTCTCCTCCTTCTCCTCCTCCCCTCCTCTCCTCCCCTCTCATTGTCCATCCCTGCCCCTGCCCTCCACAGGCCCATCTCGGCACACGCCTCACACTGCGTCGTGGCCCAATGCGGGGGCCCCACCGAAGGTCCCCGTGGCAGGGTCCGCACGGCGGTCCCGCACGCGGCGGCAGGGGCCAGCCGGCAGGCTAGTCAGGGGCAACGTTCGGGAAAACGGAGGACTCGCAAGTCGGGCGTGTGGCTCTACAGGAAGAATATTCAAAAATAGCCAAATCATGGTCACGGGCTGAGTTTGTTTAGTATGCTTGAGTAGTTTCGGCATAGTTTGCGACTATGTTGTAATTTGTCGTCCAAAATCCGCCTGTAGGGGGACATGCCCGACCAAAAATAAGGCAGAACTCGGGTTTGCCGACGTTTTGACCAGCGCGTCCTGAATTTTAACGGTCCAGTTTTCGTGAGATGTTTGCAGCGGGAGTTCGCGTCAAATTGTAGATTGGGTCTAGCCATTTTTTATGGCCGCGTCAGGCCAACCCGAGTCCCCCGTACCCAGGTTGTAAGTCTCCCCGAAACGTAGGAAGGGGGATAGGTTGGAGGGCAAATCGAAGAAGAAAAAACTGCATAATCATAAGTTGCCATAGATCATCGCGGATCTTTTGGAAATGCGTCGGTTGTCATTCCCTGGCGCGCTCCAAGCGCCAGGGGCGTTGCCGGAGGCGCCGCCAGGGACATCCAGCGTAGATCCAAGATTCCGCGCGGCCCGTCGGAAGTTTCTGTTTATGCAGTGTTTGTTCTCGCAAAGTTTGTTAGCTTATATGAGGCTCATACTCTGGGCCCATACCAAATACTGTTCTCGTGTCCTAGCCACAAGAGTTTACAGACACATTGGATGTCGCTACATGATGCAGACACAGTCGGGGTGGATACGTTTACGCACAACGCGGCCGTCGCTTCGGCGCAGTACGAGGTCGGAGAACGGGTAGATATATCAACGGTGTGTTCCTGTTCTAGAGCAGGTCCCACATGGTATTTCAAGGGATAGGCTCAGGGGGGGGCGCAGCTACGATGTTCAAAGTTTTTACCCTGTCCGACGGGCTGGTCGGGGGCAACGTTAGCGGGGGATCGGGGATCGACGTTGCGGTTCGATGTTCTACGTGTTTCTGAGTTGTTGTTGGTTCTTAGCGGTGTACCGCCCTTGGGATGCTCTCCAGCAGCTACGCCTCGCCGAGAGCGTTCCGTGGCACGCCTGGATCGTCCCTCCCGGTTGCCTTGCCAGAGATTCGAGTTATGACCCAACAGTCGACGACAGGGGGTGGGATATGCTCAGGGGGGGCGCATCGGTTGCCAATCGCCCGTTTATCGCCGATGGGGGCCCGATGGGCAACCCCGCGCAGGAACTCGCGGCCTCGCGCTATCGGGGGCCTACCGCCGATCTATCGGCGATGTGTCGCCGACGTCACGTCGATGTTTCCCGCTCCCTGAGCCTGTTCCCCCCTCCTCTGTTGTTGCCCGTCGTCATCCGTGTCTACCGCTCGCCGGGGCCCCCGAAGATCAATCCCCCCCCGGCGGCGGCGGCGGATAAGATCCCCGGCTCGCATTCTTAGCATTCAGTCGGGCGCGTCTTTTGAAAGGAGGAGTATTCAAAAAGAGTTTAGCATCGTGTGGGGATGCTGCGCAAATGGGAAAAACATAGACAACCCATCGTATTTGTTTGTTTTTGTTGGTGCTGTTGTTTTCGCCCCAAATCCGCCTACAGGGGGACACGCCCGACAGGCTCAGCTCCAGCCCCCGCGTCTCCTGGCCCCCGCTTTGGCGGCGGGGGCCGCCGGCCAGCCCAGGCCTCCGACGGCCCGCGGAGACCTCAGAGCGTGGGCGCCGCCCTGCGCACCCGGCCCCGTCCGCAGGACGGCTTTGCCCCAGGAGCTGTGCTCGGCCGGCCCCGGGCCCGATAAGCTCGGGGCGTCGAAGATCGGGGGAGAAAAAGATACGGATACGTGTCGTCCCCCTTCGTTTTCGGCCTTTCCTGGCCCTCCTGGGGAATCCTCGTTGTCACCGCTGGATTCGCCTCGAAATTCTGGTCAGAACGCACCCCAAGAGAGGTCCGGGGACAACACGTATCCGTATCTTTCCGCCCCCCAAGAAGACGGGGGGGTGAGGAACAGGGGGGGGGCGTGGGTGTCATGGCCAGGGCCACGAAGTCTCTCGGACTCCGTGCCCCCCGCGTCATCTCCCGCAGCACGCCCCCTGCTCTCACAGCACGCCACCTGGCCCCCCTCCCTCGCCCGCGCGTGCGCCCCGAGACACGGTGCGGATGCGCCCACCCCCCTCCTTGCTGGCCCCGCTATCGTAGAGTGGCCAGGTAAGGATTTCTGTTTTTTCAGGACGCTCCGCCTTCCCGGCCCATCCTCGCTCGGACGCGCCTGAGAGCCCCGGGAGTTGCTCTCCCAGGGGAGGGGAGCCCTCGCGCACCCTGCGCTGCGAGCAAACTGCAGCATCGCAACAAAAATACCGTCTTTCTGCGGCACCAGAGGAGGAGGAGGAGGAGGAGGAGGAGGAGGAGGAGGAGGAGGAGGAGGGCACCAGTCTTTCTGCGGCAGCCCCAGACGCAATCTTTTTGCAACCCTCTTCGACCGCTCGGCCTGGGACGTCCCCGGGGCCCGAGCCTTCTGCGAACCCGCCCGCCTCGGCAAGAGTTGCAGTGCTGGGATCCCGGCGGCGGGGCGCGATTCGAGCTCTGCGTAAGGGCGGGGGGCGATCACTATGGAGGGAGCGAAGAAGAAAGATGCAGCTCTTGTCCCCTAGAGGAGCCCCAAAGGGGGCCACCTGGGGCCAGAGAAAGGGGACCCGTGGGGCCAAGAGGAGCAAGAAACGCGAATTCGTCTTCGCCCCCCCCTGTATCGCCCCCCCGTTACGCAGCGCCCCAGCACTTCTCCGGCCCGATCGGTCTGTGACGATCCCTGGGCCCGAACCTTCTGCGAGCGAACACGCCCGATTCGACAAATGCTGCAACGCCCGGATCTCACAGGCAGGGCGCGATGTAGGGCGCCCGGATCTTTACACATCCACCGCCGCTGGCCAGGCATACCTGAGGGCCCTGGAGCGGTGCATTTACCAGGCGTGCAGTCAAGACGCCAAAATAAGAACCGTGTTGGGTCCAGAAGGGGCTCGCTGATCCTCATGTCATTCCTCGTGCATTCAGGCGCCGTTGGCATCAAGAGGGGGCTTCGCTCGTCTTCGTCAGCGTTCCGTCTTTCAGCAGCCCGTCTGTGCAGACCGCGCTCCCGGGCCCAGGGTGGGCCCGGCCAGCGTCGGAGGATGTGCATGTTACCAGCTTGACGCATAGCCCTGTCCCTGTGCTTGGCATCGCCCGGCCTCGATGCCGATCTTAAAAGGATTCCCTCGGTTTCTGAGGGCACATCCCTATGATTGCCCTCGCGTGTTGCTCGCCCATCTCAGGGCCAGGGGCAAGCTCGAGGCTGGCTGGCATGGACCTCGCCGCCCTCGGATGACGCTGCGCGCGAGCAGAGGGCGCCCTCCCTGGGAGGGGCCGGGGCCTCCCCCCCGCCTCGGGGCGCGCAGTGCGCGCCGGGCCTGCGCTGCGGCGGCTGCCGCGGGCCTGCGATGCGCGGCGGCCCAGGCGGCCCGACTGCACGACGTCGAGAGCCGACGGCGACGTCGACGTCGACCGACGACGTCGACCGACGACCACGACGTCGACCGACGACGACGACGTCGACCGGCGGCGGCGGCGACGGCGACGACGTCGACCGACGACGACGACGTCGACCAACGGCGGCGGCGGCGGCGGCGACGAGAGCGGTGGCGGCGGTGGCGGCGGCGGTGACGGCGGCGGCGATGACGACGACTGCGGCGGCGGCGGCGGCGGGGCCGACGACGACGGCGTCGACCGACGACAGTCGACCACGATGATGTCGACGACGACCGACGACGGCGTCGGCGACAGGCGACGCCGACGACGACGACTAGGATGACGAGAAGAAAGACAGTTAGGGGTTCAGTAGAACTACTCCGAACCCATTCTCCCCTTTCTCTGGTGGCAGTTGTTCCAGGCCTTCAAGGTTGGGTTCGAGCAGATGAGGTCGAAGGATCGCGCCGCAACGCCGATGTGGCTCGATGTTGAGCCTGATTTTCCCACGCCGACGACGCCGATGCATTACCGACGTCGCCGATGCATCACCGATACAGCGCGATCCTCCGACCCCGCGTACTCGGACCCCATCTCGGATTTCATTTGCAGCAGTGTTCTTGTTCTTGCCGCTATTATCCCCCTTATCCAAAGGCCTTCGTCCAATCCCGCCACAGTGCCTGGGTTGTGGGTCTGAGGCCTCCTTGGATGCTCGTTGGGATCTCGTTGAGGCCTCGCAGGGGCCTCCTGAAGGCAGTTTTGATGCCGGGGGGGCTGTTTCGGGGCCTCTTGAGGCCTCTTTGAGCAGATGGCTTGGATTTTCCGTTCGTGCTCCCCCTATTGGGCCCATCTTGGGGCCGTCTTGGGCGCCTCTTGGGCCGTCTTGGGGTTCTCTTTGGGGTCTCTGAGGCAGTCTTGCGGCGGTCTTGGGGGCCTCTTGGGCCAGCCGTCTTTGAGCGTCGGAAGCTCGAAAAGTCGAGAACCCCAAGCATTGAAAGCCTACAGAACATACAATGAGTTTGGCCTCTCGGGGCCCTCTTGGAATGGCTCTTGGAGGCCTCTTGGGGCGTCTCGAAGGCTTGTTGGGCCATCTTGGGGCCACCTTAAGCGTCTTGGACCGATCGATCCGGGGCACTCTTGGACTGTCTGAGCGGCCTCTCGGAGGTCTTTCAGGCCGCCTTTAGGCCCTCTCGGCCCCGAACAACTCATGCGACGCGATGCGGGTGAGCCCAGAGGGCACGGGGGAAGCCCCAAGCGATTTGTCAATTTGCGGATGGCAGCTTGAGGGATTCGACAAAGGACTTGAGGACACCCCAATTCGTGCCTCAGGCGTACGGCGGCGGATCTGGGCGAGGAGGCGAAAGGTCATTCGCGTTCACTGGGCGCGTTGCCGAAGTGAGGTTCCGTGGTACGGATAGTTGTTGCGTTGTGGAGTTCTCATTTCAAGGGGCGAATTCTTGTCGACCTCCCCGTGCGTGTTGCCCGTAGTGTTTTTCAATTGAGGTGCCCGTCCTGGGGCTCGCACCTTTTTAAAAAACAACGGGAAGTATTGTGCCCCATATTTCGTTGTTAGTTCCCGAGCTACCACAACAACGGTTCCCGCTCTCGACTTGTCCTCACAGATTATTCAAAATCGCGTTTTCGCGTGAAATACCCTCACACTTTATCCAGACAATCCCGCACTCGCATCGGACGTCCTCGCAATTTATTGAAGCGCCGCGAGCTCGACACTCAGAAATCACGCTCTCGCTCTGGACCTCCTCACGATTTACTTGGGAATCGCGCTTATGTCGGGAAAACGTAAGTCTCCAGTAAGCCGGGACCCAGGTTTGCCGACTTTTTTTGACGAGCGCGTCATGGATCTTGACGGTCTGGTTTGCGGGGGATATCTGCAGCGGGAGCTCGCGTCAAATTTCAGAGTGAGTCTCGTCATTTACACCGCACTCACATCTATACCCCTGGGTGGGTGTATGTGCGGCCGTTTTTGCGCTGTCATGTGCGCGCATGTGCGCGGCATGTGCCAGTCATGTGCCAGGCCTGTGCGGTCCTTCTTGGGTGGACTTCCTACTGTGCACGTCGTGCCCGGGCATGTGCGGGGGCATGTGCGCTGTGTTTTGATGTATCCATCATACGCACATGCACGCACAGTCCGACGCACATGCGCGCACATGCCTGCACATGCGGGAGGTGTTCGAGAATCGCAGATCTGTCATCGGCACATGCACGCACATGCCTGTGCAACCTCTCTTCGGGAGGCCGCGCGGGCCCGCACATGCACGCACATGCGGTGAAGCGCGCGGGCGCACATGCGTGCACATCCCAATGCACATGCACGCTCATGCCCTAGGAGCTGTCTGGGACCCCTGTGCCTCCAATGCCTCCTGGCCTTCGCAGAGCTAACCTGGGGCGTGCCAGGGCTTCCTGAAAGAGTTTGTTGTGCGTTTAGACTCGCCCGCTGCTGGCGGGGGCGGTTATTCGCCCGGTTCGTGAGCTGGCGGTGGCGCGCCCGCCTAATAAAATACTCTCCCGCGCGCCTTCTCAGCTCGGCCGGAGAAGCAGGGATGGGGGGGGGGGAGGTGGAGGGGGGGGGAGGAGGGGGGGGCGGAGGAGGCGGGCGCCCCCGGCCACTGGCCAGCCTGCCTGTTCGGCTCGGCCAGAGGAGAAGGAGGAGGAGGAGGAGGAGGAGGAGGAGGAGGAGGAGGAGGAGGAGGAGGTGAGAGTTGCGAGGCTGTCTCAGGCGAAAGTGGCTTGACGGCCCGAGCTCAGGGAATCTCGGAATCGCTGGCCTGGCTCGGCCACCGGCGAGCTCGGCCTGTGCGAATACTGTGCGTACCTGTGCAGTGCATGTGCGGGACGTGCAAGAATGCCGGGGCCGGCGTTCGTCTCCGGACGCCGGCGCGTTCGCGTCCGGCCAGTTCCGCGTGAGACGTCGTCGGCAATTTGGAGGCCGACGTGCTTTGACATGAAGTGATCTGGCCACCTTCGCCTGAGACATCCTCGCAACTCTGGTCTCGGAGATGCCCTGCCCCATGGTGGCCCGGCCACTTTCGCTTGAGACATCCTCGGGACTCTGGGTTTCGAGACGCCCTGAGCTGAGGTGGTTAGACCACTTTCGCCTGAGACATCCTCGCAACTCTGACCTCAGAGATCTCCTGCCCCATGCTGGTCAGGCCACGGTCGCCTGAGACATCCTCGCAAGTCTCGATTCCGATATGCCCCGAGCTGAGGTGGTCAGCCACTGTCGCCTGAGACATCCTCGCAACCCTGATCTCAATGATGCCCTGCTCGATAGTGTCTCGGCCCCTTTCGCCTGAGACATCCTCGGAACTCTGGGTTCCGAGACGCCCTGAGTTGAGGTGGTTAGACCACTTTCGCTTTAGACATCCTCGCCCGAGATGCCCTGAGTTGAGCTGTTCAGGCCACTTTTGCCTGAGACATCCTCGCAACTCTGACCTCAATGATGCCCTGCTCCATAGTGTCTCGGCCTTTTTCGCCTGAGACCCTCGCAACTCTGGGTTCTGAGATGCCCTGAGCAGGTGGTCAGGCCAGTCCTGCCTGAGACATCCTCGCAACTCTGGGCTCCGAGATGCCCTGGGCTGAGGTGGTCAGACCACTCTCCCCAGAGACATCCTCGCAACTCTGACCTCAGAGATCTCTTGCCCCATGGTGGTCAGGCCACTTTCGCTTGAGACATCCTCACAACTCAGACCTCGGAGGTGTCCTGCCCCATGGTCGTCTGGTCACCTTGACCAGCGACATCCTCGCCACTCTGGTTTCCAAGATGCCCTGCCCCATGGTGATCCGGCCACGCTTGCCTGAGACATCCTCGGAACTCTGGGTTGCGAAATGCCCCGAGCTCAGGTGGTCAGGCCACTATCGCCTGCGACATCTCTGCGGCATGTGCGGGCATGTGCGTCTATGCTTTCAGAGTTTTGCTTGACCGTGCATTCGACTGTGCGTCGGACGGTGTGGCATGTGCGCGCATGTGCGGCAATGCTGTTGAGGCTTTTGTATATTTGCATGGGCATGTGCATGCGACTGTGCGGCATGTGCCTGCATGTGCGGCCCCTTCCGGACCACAATTTCAAAGTGAGCACTATAGAAGTGAGCGCTATAGAAGTGAGTCCGGTGTACATGATGGCTTTGTCAGGCCAACCCGAGTCCCCCGTACCCGAGTCTTACGTCTCCCCCAGTACAGTGGAGACCCATGCCAAGAAGCACACTGCTTGCCTCCAGCGTGCCCTAGGTTTCGTGGGTTTCGATGGTTCTGCTGTGGAAAGCGTGGCGACGGTTCCCACACACCAAAGATCAATGGTCGTCTTGGGGTCTCAGGGTTGGGCTTCTTGTGGAAGGGTTCTTGCGGTCGAGCCCCAACTGTGTGCGCACGACCGCCTCGCGACCCATTGCAGGACGGACACTTCCGCGACCCACCCGGCCGTCGGAGCCCTCCCGCCCGGCCCGCCCGTGCCCGCCCGTTTTTTAAACGGCCTTGGCTTGTTCGATCCCTTCTGAGAACTTCAGTGGGTGCGTTTGCTAAACGGCTTCGCATGCTGGGGTGATCATTATCGGGGTAGATTTTCTGCCCCCTGCTTGCGTCTCCCCAACTCTGCGCACGACCACCTCGCGACCCATGGCAAAACGGACGCTTCCGCAACCCGCCCGGCCGCTGGATCACGCCCCCACCCAGCCACCGCCCGGTATAGGGTAAGCCCGCCTTGCCCGCCCTTGTCTGGTTCTGCCGCCTGCACGGTCCTGTTCCCAGCCCCCCTTTTGCTGCTCCTCCTCCTCAGTCCTCTTCCTCCTCCTCCTCCTTCTCCTCCTCCTCCTCCTCCTCCTCCCCCTCCTCCTCCTCCTCCTCCTCTTCATCCTCCTCTTCATCCTCCTCCTCATCCTCCTCCTCATCCTCCTGCTTCTCCTTCTCCTCCTTCTCCTATCCCTCCTCCTCCTCGTGCCCCCTTTACACGTCCCTCCCTTCCCAGCCCCCCTCTTGCCTTGTTTCGGGCCTGTCCCTTAAAAAAGGTGTCAAATAGTCTGGGGACTAGTGTTTGAGTATGTTGGAGTATGTTTGGTGTATGTTTCGACTATGTTTAGTTGTTCGTCCAAACTCCCCTTGTAGTAGGGGATTGGCCCGACCGAACTCTTGCCAATTTCTCTCGTGCCCTCTTGGCTCGAAGAAGGGACAAAACACAGAAACACCAACTTTCGACGCTACGTGCGGATTTCTTGGATCTGCGCTGGGGCCCCCTGGCGGCGCCTCTGGCTCCGCCCATGGCGCGCTCCGTGCGCCAGGACCGGGGGCCCAGCGCAAATCCGAGAAATCCGCGCGGACCCTCGAAAGTTTCTGTTTATGTGTTTTCCTTCCTCTATTGGCACTTCCCCCATCCCTCCCTTCACCTTCTTTATGGGCTGTGCCAAGTCCACGTGGCAGGTACGGGAGATACAGCACGGGGGGCCATCGACGACGAAGGGGGCGGGTGACGAAATAGCGTCCGTCTTTGGGTTCGCACCCTTTTTCTGTTTTGAGCCTCAGATTGAGTTGTTGGCCCCCGAAAAACAACAGCAACGACACCCGCCGAATACTTCCTCACCATTTATTCTGAGATCGCGCTCTCGCGTGGGGCGCCCTTTCAATTAATTCAGACGCCGCGCCCTCGACACTCAGGGATCACGCTCTCGCTTTGGACCTCTTCACGATGTATGTGGAAAACGTGCTGTCTCTCGTGATTTCCTCGCGAGTCATGCAGGACTGACGCTTCAACGACCCACTCGCTCGACCTGGCCGTCTGGGCCCGCCCGACCGACCCGCCTGGTAGGGGCTGCCCTCCCGGCCCGCCCGTCTGGTTCTGCCGTTTGTTGTCATGCTCCTCGTAATCCACCTCTTGCCAATCTCTTGGGTGCTCCATCTTTCTCCCGCCCCCTTGGCCCCTCTCCTCCCTCCCTCCCCGCACTCCTTTCCTCCTTGCTCTCTCTCTCTCTCTCTCTTTCTCCCTACTTTCTCCTGTCGCCTTCGTCTTCCTGTGCTAGGGGCTGCGCCAACTACACGTCGCAGGTCCGGAAGACGTACCCCCGGGGGGGGGGTACGATCGAAGACGCCGAGGGCGGGTATTGAGGGATTGGGATGCACATGCTGGTCAGGAGGGAAAAAAACACAGGCACAACTTATCGTCGATCCCCATGAACATATGGGAAAATATTGGAAATGGGGAAGGCAAAACCCCGAAAATATGGGAAAATATGGGGAATCCTCTTATTTGTGTGTATTTATTTGTGTCCCAGGGCCCCTTCAGCTGGTTGACACCCGAGCCAGTGAGAGCGCATAGTCCTGGACTGATTGCTGTAGTTCTCGTCGTCGTCCTCGCCCGCGACCCGCCAGCGACCCACACAAGGAGGAGGAGGAGGAGGAGGAGGAGGAGGAGGACGAGGAGGAGGAGGAGGAGGGGGTCGCGCAGGGGCAGCCGAGGGGGGGGGGGGGGGGGGCGAAGACAACCACGGGGACGGCGAGCATCGCTCGAACCCCATGGGCGACCCACCCCGCGACCCACCCCACGACCCATCCGCGACCCGCCCCCTCTGCAGAAGGGGGCTGTGCCTCCCTCGGGGGTGCCCTCGGCGCGCGCCCGTGCGGAGGCGGGGGCGGGCGGCGCGCGCTGGTGGTTCCGAGCGAGCTTCGAGAACCGAGCGCCGATCATCGCGATTCGAGGCCTGCGGATCGAGCACGCGTGCCGAGGTTCGAGACTGGGGCAGGTTCGAATTACAAGACGGAGGTCATCGAATGCAGCACATGTCGGAGGTCCGTGCTGATTTCTCGGGTCGGCGTTTGGGCAGGGCGGGGTCGCGCTCGCACGGGTGGTACCTTGTCACGGATCCCGGAAGCCCCGGCTGGCGCATTCCCTCTTTGGGAGCGGCCACCGCTGAGCGGAGGATCGTGCTTGGGGTGGGGGGTTTGCGCGGGTTTCCCATCACAGTGCGCCCGCTGCAGGGGGGACCGCGGTGCGCAGCGGGGGGGAGGAGGAGGAGGCGGAGGCGGAGGAGGATGTGGAGGAGGAGGAGGAGGAGGAGGGGAGGTTCGAGGACTGAGGTTCGAGGATCAGTCAGAATGAGGGGGCCGAACGGTCATTCACTGTCCCTGTGTGCGTGGCTGAAGTTCGATTTCAGCGATGCGAATTATTGTTGCTGTCGATGTTGTTGCTGTTGTTGTTGTTCTTGTGGTGTTTGTTGTTGTGGTTGTGGTTGTTGTGTTTGCTGCTGCTGTTGTTGGTGGTGGTGGTGGTGTTATCGGTGTGCTTGTTGTTATTGAATCGCTTCGCTCATTCCGCCGGCCCATAGTGTAGCGTCGCTGGCACTTGCTTGCGTGCTCGGGGGGGCATTTGGGTGGCCTCCTGGGGCCGCTTGGGGGCCTCTTGGGGGCCTCCTGAGGGCCTGTTGGGGGCCTCTTGGGGCCTCTTAGGGGCCTCTTGGGGCCTCCTGGGGACTTCTGAGGGCCGAGGGCTCGAAATATTGTTTCGTGTTCCCCCCCTGGGGTCCCTCTTGGGGCGTTCTTGGGGCCCTCTTGGGCCGTCTTGGAGGCCTCTTGGGCCGTCTTGGAGCCCTCTTGGGCCGTCTTGGGGCCCTCTTGGGGGCCTCTTGGGCCCTCTTGGGGCGGTCTTGGGGGCCTCTTGGGCCGTCTTGGGGTGTCGTGAAGCCGAAAAGGTGGAAACGCCAAAATCTCTCCAAAACCTAAGGAAAAGCAGTGAATTTTGCCTCTTGGGGCCCTCTCGGGAGTGCTCTTGGAGGCCTCTTGGGGCGTCTGGGGGCCATCGTGGGCGTCTTGGAGCGATCTTGTGGCATCTCGGACCCCTCATGTAGCATCTTGGGGGCCTCTTGGAAGCCTCTTGGCCCTTCTTGGGGCTCTCGGGGACGTCTCGGAGCCGCGTTGGTGCGCTGCTGGAGCGCCCTGGTGACTCCTCCCGGGACTCTCTCGGGACCTTGCCGGGGTACTTTCCGCCCGGGGGCCCCCAGGGGCCGCCCCGCGCGCGCGAAGTAGAAAGATTGTAAAGCAGTCACCGGAGATCTTAGCACGCCTCTGGCCCGTTGGGCCGGCGAATTAATCGCTTCGCTCATTCCGCCGGCCCATATTGTCGCACCGTTGTGGGCTAGCCGAGTTTTGGGGCCTCTTGGGGGCCGTTTTGGGGCCTCTTGGGGCCTCTTTTGGGCCTCTTGGGCGCCTCTTGGGGCGTCTTGGGGGCCTCTTGGGGGCCTCTTGGGGCCTTTTTGGGGCCTCCTGGGCGCCTTCTGGGGCGGAGGGCTCGATTTTTCAGTTCTCGGTTCCCCTCTTGAGCCCCTCTTGGGCCCGTCTTGGGGCCTCTTGGTCCGTCTTGGGCGGCACTTGGGCCGTCTTGGGGGCCCTCCTGGGCCGTTCCGGGGCCGTCTTGGGAGCCTCGTGGGCCGTCTTGGAGCGGTCTTGGGGGCCTCTTGGGCCGTCTTGGAGCGTCCGGAAGCCGAAAAAGCCAGAACGCAAAAAACATCGAAAAAAACAATGAAAATCAACGATTTTGGCCTCTTGGGGCCCTCTTCGGAGGCCTCTTGGAAGGCCCTTGGGGCGTCTTGGAGGCCTCTTGGGCTGTCTTGGGGCCCTGTTGGGCGTCTTCGGGCGATCTTTGGCCGTCTCGGGGCCCTCTTGGACCGTCTTGGAGGCTTCTTGGGGACCTCTTGGCCCGTCCTGGGGCCCTGTAACAGGGCTCCGGCATCTCTGGCCCGACCTTGCCGGGGACTTGCCGGGACCTTGCCGGGGACTTGCCGGGACCTTGCCGGGGACTTGCCGGGACCTTGCCGGGGTACTTTTCGTCCGGGGACCCCCAGGGGCCGCCCCGCGCGCGCGAACTAGAAATACTGTTAACCAGGTACCGGAGATCTTAGCACGCCCTGGCCCGTTGGGCCGGCGAATTGTTGTTAGTGCTGTTGTTGCTGTTGTTGTTGGTGTTGGTGTTGGCATTGTTGTTGTTGTTGTTGTTGTTGTTGTTGTTGTTGTTGTGGTTGGTGATACTGTTGTTGTTGTTGTTGTTGAACATTATTAATTCTAAAGAATAATTATTGTTGGGACCCCTGGTGCACGGCCCCCCTGCGCCGCCTAGGCCGCAGCTACATTTTCATCATTTTCGTGAGGAAGCCTCAGGTAATTCGATGTGATCAAGATCCGGTTGTTTTGTTCCCCCCCGCTTTCCCTTGCAAAAAACACTATAAAAGGACATTTCTTGTTCTAATATAATCAATTTTCAAGAATCCCTTGCAAAAAATAAGGTAAAGTGGACATTCGCGCGCGCAAGACGAAATCCTTCCAAAACCTTAGTTTTCGTAGCGATTTTAACATAAAAACATCAAAAAAAAACCAATGGTTTTTCAAAAAAAAAAAATGTCAAAATTTCATCCCGCGCGCTCTTGCGGATTCGTAGGAAATCCAACACTTTTTAAACATTTCTGTCAAGCGGGCTTTTGCTAGCAACTTTTTCGAACTTCTGCCACAACGGTTGCGCACCTGCCAGGGCCATCATCCCTGTCAAATAATACCATGCGGGACACATTCGTTTTTTCTTCGCGCGCGCACGCCGTCGTCGTCGGCCGCGGGGCCCTGAATAGTAGCCACGGTCGTCCGCATGCCACGAAGTGAAGTGTCCGAACGTCATAGGGCGGGAAGCTGGGTGTGGGTGGTGGCGAAGAGTCGTTTGGAAATTTGGTAGAGCTTGAACCGGCCCCCCCACAAAGTGGGGGTATTGCCCGCCTCCTATGAAAACCCTGGCACTGGTGAGAACGGAGTGTCCCCACGTGCTAGTAATTGTGTTGTTGTTGTTGCTGTTGGTGCTGGTGTTGGTGTTGGTATTGGTGTTGTTGTTGTTGTTGCTGTTGCTGTTGATTTTGCTGTTGCTGTTGCTGTTGCTGTTGCTGTTGCTGTTGCTGTTGCTGTTGCTGTTGCTGTTGCTGTTGCTGTTGTTGTTGTTGTTGTGGTTGTTGTGATTGTTGTGATTGTTGTTGTTGTTGTGGTTGTTGTGGTTGTTGTGATTGTTGTTGTTGTTGTTGTTGTGGTTGTTGTGATTGTTGTGATTGTTGTTGTTGTTGTTGTTGGTGTTGTTGTTGGTGTGGTTGTTGTGATTGTTGTGATTGTTGTTGTTGTTGTTGTTGGTGTTGGTGTTGGTGTTGTTGTTGTTGTTGATGGTGTTGGTGTTGGTAGTGGTGTTGTTGTTGTTGTTGTTGTTGCTGTTGCTGTTGCTGTTGCTGTTGCTGTTGCTGTTGCTTTTGCTGTTGCTGTTGCTGTTGTTGTTGTTGTTGTGGTTGTTGTGGTTGTTGTGATCGTTGTGATTGTTGTTGTTGTGGTTGTGGTTGTTGTGATTGTTGTGATTGTTGTTGTTGTTGTTGTGGTTGTTGTGATTGTTGTGATTGTTGTTGTTGTGGTTGTTGTGATTGTTGTGATTGTTGTTGTTGTTGTTGTTGGTGTTGGTGTTGGTGTTGTTGTTGTTGTTGTTGTTGTTGGTGTTGTTGTTGTTGTTGGTGTTGGTGTTGGTATTGGTGTTGTTGTTGTTGTTGTTGTTGCTGTTGCTGTTGCTGTTGCTGTTGTTGCTGCTGTTGCTGTTGCTGTTGCTGTTGCTGTTGCT
>CAUYUJ010015751.1:274609-297109 GCA_963575745.1 Prorocentrum cordatum
GAGGACGAGGACAGAGCCCTCAAAGTCGCCTCTTGGAGCCCGATTGGGACTCTTTTGGGAGATATTGGAGTCCTCTTTGGGCTGAGTCCATCTTGGGGCCCTCTTGGAGCCTTTTTCCGGGTCCCCCTTTCGGGTCCCGATTTGCCAAAATCGCCTCTTGAGGCGCTGTGGGGTCCTCTTGGGGCGCTCTTGGGGCCTTCTGTGGGGCCTCGGGCCCCTCTTGGGGCTCTCTAGGGCCGTATTGGGGTCGTATTGGGGCCGCAAAGGCACATCGGAAGGGAAAAGGCGAGAAGGCAGCATTCCGGCGAATGTCACACAAGTCGTCCAGTGGTGTTGTCCTTGAAATCTCATGGTGGCTGCTAATTTCCAATGGGTTCGGATGAATTCAAGTTCTGACCTCCAGAAGTCTAACCCCCACAGTAGCAGGCGCTTGAGGAGGTCGGAGGATCAAGTGGTCATGATAATGATACGTTCCAAGAAGTCGTTACCTTCGACCCCTCCGTCTGTTATAAAGCGTCCAATCGCCAGCCGCTGCGGGCGTTTGGCTCAAGCTGTTTCGCCAGGATAAGGTGCGACTTGCGCCTGCGCGGAAGTGTCTGCGCGCTTCTTTCCAGCTCGCACGTATCTTTATACATACTTCCTTACTTTGTTACCGGATAAAAAAAACGCACACATCCGTTTACAATATCTACATGAAGGTATCCCTTGAGCTAGGAGAGGAGATCAGAGGAGCAAGGCTCATGATAATTGATGTGTTCCAAGATCTGCAAGAGTTCCTAGATGTCCTAAGCTCACTAATGTTTCACATGGGGTAGAGATAGGAGGTTCGTTAGATATTCCTGGGACATCCTGGAACGCATGCTGAGCCTCAGACTCGTCCTAGGAAAGCGCGGATCGTGGTCAGTTCTTCGTGCGGCAGAAGGGGTGAGGAGCGGGTAGGCGATCGATCTGTCATCCATGCCCTTGCTCAGTCCCCAGCCCCACCATGTGGCCGGAGTGGGTACATGGATAAGAATGCTGCCCTAGGTGCCGGCCTTTGATCAGGTGCCGAAAGTGCACTGGCGTGCGCTAGCATCTGGTAATCGATGAGAGAATGCAGACTCAGCGTCGCTTCAGCGTCGATTGGCGTCGATTTCGCGTCGATTAGCGTCGACTGGCGTCGGTAGGAGTCGACTTGCAAGGGCCAGCAAGGTGGCGTGGGAGAGGCTCCAGTGAGTTGCCACCGAACATCCGGCGGCGCGCAGAGGGGGTAGAGGTGGAGCGCGGGGCAGGCCTCCTCACGGGGCGGCGGGGATCCTCAGAAGCCCTCCGGCCTTCGGAGGAGCCGACCCTGTCTTCGGAGAAGGCTCAGGCGTTCCACTGCTCGCAAAGTGTCTACTCGCCAACGTCCGAAGCAAAAACAAACATAGATGTCTTCATCGATGTAATGTATCGTGAATCCCCCATGGCGGATCCAGACCATTTGCGAGTAGTTATTTTGCGAGTAGTGGAACGCACTTGTCGAAGACAGCTGCTCAGGAGGCTGGTGGCCTTGTAAGCCTTCCGAGGAGGCCCCCCCCGCCCCCCTGGGCACGCCGCTGGAGCATTAATTTGCAAAGGTCCACGGTTGCTCTGGCTCAAGACTGATTCAATTGAGGTTCCATTCGTGGCCAGTTTCGGAATTTTTGTGGAGCGATACGGGATGTTGAGGCCTCTGCCAAGCTGGAAGGCGGTCTCCGTCAGGAAGTACGGCTGGTGCTGTTCCAATCAGTGTTTTGCCAAACATCTGTATTTCATTATTAATGTCTCAGTCGCACTCGGGTTCGTGAGCGCCCTCATCTACATGCTCGCTTCCCCACCGGTGACAGCGAGCACCATAACGCAAGACTGGGGCAGTATGCCAGACCTGCGATTTTGTTCAACCCTGGGTGTCGTATCATTCGTTTGGCATAA
Organism: Prorocentrum cordatum; assembly: GCA_963575745.1. Taxonomy (NCBI): domain Eukaryota; class Dinophyceae; order Prorocentrales; family Prorocentraceae; genus Prorocentrum; species Prorocentrum cordatum. The sequence goes on from CAUYUJ010015751.1 coordinate 276,542, forward strand.
TTCTAGTGGGTTCAAGTACGGACAGCACGAACATGTGTTGCATGGCACTGCTAGTGGGGAAGGGCCGTGCATCAGCGTAGACTTGAGGCAGTACGTGCCCAGATTCAGTAGCAGCGTGGTCAGTCGCCAAGTTGACATTGGGGGGTTCATACGGCTTACTACTCCGTGCGACAGTGCCGTTTCCTCTGATATAAGTGTCGAGGCCTCCGATTCAGCGCCCTCCAGTGAACACGAGGCGCCTGTGTTGCATTTGCAGCCTTTGTGCTACCAGAAGTGCACGATAAAGTTCGAGGACCATTTTTGCCAGAATTGCAATGCATGTTCAGTGCAGCTTCCTGTTTTCAGGGTGGAGAAAGTCAAGTTGCCCGCTCCAGGATATCGTTGGTTCAATTCGCCGACTTTGAGCACTTACAAGTTTTCAAGCATTGGTACATGGACGGAGCCAAACGGAGACCGCTTCGCCCCTGACGTAAGTTCTCCCGAGTATTGGAGCATTGCTGGGGATGCCCAAAACCATCAGTTCTTTTCTTTCAGGGTATACATCGATAGCCCTGACGTCGTAGAGACAACTACTATTGGCCTTCTTCTGAACCTGAAAACACTTTTTGTCACGCTTGGAGGCACGATGAGCTTCGCATACGGCTCTTGGAGGTGTTTATTCCGGACAAACCCGGAAAAGGAGTACCCGACCGATGACAGCGACCCTACCAAAATGAGGGTGCTCGATCCCTTCCGTGATTTTAGAAAGTTGTATGCCCTTTTGGCGTTTGTGTGCGTCCAACGCCCCCTCAAGGCTCGCGAGCCAGATGCTCACGAGCCATTCCTGGCATAATTGTTCGCGAAAGAGCCGCCATCATACAGATTGAGACTATCAAGGTCCGGGCGGGGCTAGGACGGGGATAAATCCGTTCCAGAGTGTTCCGGAACGCTCTCAGAGCGTTACAGAACGCTCTGAGAAGGCCGCGGCGCCCGAGACATCCTCCAGAGCCGCCAGATCTCAGAGATTCTCGATTTTTCCTGAGCTGAATTATCCTCGTCCTTCGTTTTGCATTTCTGGCGTGATGTTGCGTGGGCGAGCCGCCATCCGACAGATTGAGGCTCTCAAGGCTGATGCAGCTTCGCTGGTGACACGCACGACCTGGCAAGCCCTCCACCCCTCTCGTTCGTCCAGCGAAAAGCAAGAGAGAGAGAGAGAGAGAGAGCGCGCACCCCAAGGGGACGGACCAAAATGAGGGGGGTGCTCCTTGGCTACCCCGCCCCTGCCTTGTGGAGCCCTCGTTTCGAAGTTCGCACCCCCCTCTCCCAATTTTGTCCGCCCCATGGAAGCTAATTGGCCTCTCGCTCCCCTCCGAAGCCCCTTCCCACCGGGCCTCCAGAAGCCACTCCCTCCCTGCCGCTTGGATGAAACCTCGCGCCCGGAGATCCCACACCCATGCCACCCTTTCCTCACCCCGCATAGACTGCTCCCACATTCCCCGCCCCGCCCCCCGCAGGTCCCCTCCCCCTCCCCGTTGCCTTCTGGCCCCCAGCTGCTCCCCGTTATCTACGTTCTCCGTGTCCTCCTCGGCCCCCCTCCCTCGTCCTCCTCATTCTCCGCCCTCCTCGTCCTCTTTCCCTTTGTCGTCCTGCTGTTGCTGCTCCTCCTGCTCCTTTGGACCGCGTTGAGGGGCACTTGAGGCTCCCCTTGGGAACGAGGGGCTGTCGACCTTGGGTGGGTGCGCACGTTTTCAGCAGGTTGGAAAGCCATGCATTATGGCAGAGATCTGGTGACTGAGATCAGGTCTGTTCACGGCTGCCACAATCTGAGGTCCCAAGACAGAGCGCCCGTCATTGGTCATTCAAGAGGGTTACGCCATTCCGCCGTCCCCAGAAGAGGGAAGAAGTCTACAGGGGAGGCCTTTGAAGTCTCTTGTGGACTCTCTGGGGGCCTCTTTTGGGCCTCTTTGGGACCTCTTCGGGCCTCTTGGGAGTGCATCGGGGGTCCTCTTGGGGCGGAGGGCTCGGAGTGTCAGTTCGAGTTGCCTCTCTTGGGCCCCCTTTGGGGCACTGTTTGGGGCCCTCTTGGGCCGTCTTGGGACTATCTTGGGCCGTCTTGGGACTATCTTGGGCCGTCTTGGAGCGATCTTGGGGGCCTCTTGAGCCGTCCTGGATACTGCTGAGACCAAACATGCGAATCCACTAAACATGCATGTTTTCCTAAAGGATTGGGACGCTATTTGCTTCTTACGGCCCTCTTGGGATTCGTCTTGGAGCCCTCTTGGGGCGTCTTTGAAGCATCTCTGGCAGTCTTGAAGCGTCTTTGAAGCCGCATGCTGTACGAATCCCAACCGACGGGGACTAATCCCTACCGTCTGGTGCATTTTCCAACCGGCTCGAAAAGACAAATTGATACAAATTGCTAACGGCGAAAAAACGTCATTGTCTGACTCGATTTGAGAGGCGATGTGGGTAAACCCCAGCACCAAATAATTTGCGTACGTCTGTACATCTATTCCGGAACATAACATCATTCCCCGGGTTGGAATGTGTACCAGGTCTGTTTTGGGATATTACTGTAAGGACTCAAGGGTTTAAGGGTTTCAGGCCTTGATGGTGTGAGGGCTCAATGGCTTAAGGGTTTCAGGGTTTAAGCGTTTAAGGGTTTTGATAGTAAGGGTTTCATGTCTTATGGGCGTAAGGGTTTACTTAAACAACTGATGGTTTAAAGGCTTCCTAGCTTAAGGGTTCAAGCGGTTGAGGGCTTCATGCGTTAAGGGTCTGGGTGTTTACGGGTTTAGGGCCTGAGGGCTTGAGGGCATCGGGCTTAAGGATTTCAGGCCTTCAAGGGTTAATGCGTTTGAGGGTGTGGGGCCTTTCAAAGGGTGAAGGGTTTAAGGGCTTAAGGGTTTGAGGGCTTCCGGCTTATGGGCTTAAGGATTTCAACAGTTGAGGCGTTGAGGTTTCACGGATTCGTCGTCATCGTCACCATCGTCATCGTCATCGTCGTCATCGTGATCAAGACCATCATCACCAACCATCATCCGTAGCCGTTTTGGTTCAAGACGTTTTGGCTCAAGGCTTTTCGCTCGAGCTACACGCCCGTAGCAGATCCGAGACCAGCAATGGGACTTGTTTGCAAGCGTCCACAGTCTCAAGCATCGGAAATTGTGCGAGCTCACGAGCGAAGCAGAGTCGAGGTATTAGGATTACCAGTCTCGCAGAACACGATGGGCCCAGTTTTGCTCGCCATGGACTGTGGGAGGGGTGGCCTGGAGATGTGCGACACCATGAAAGGCGGGCAGGTGAAACCTGAGTTCCTGGCCATGAGCCCGTTCCACCACATCCCGACCATGACGGATGGAGGTGTCAGCATCGGCGAGTCTACTGCCATTGTCTGCTACATCTCGGTGAGGTACAAGCCCGAGTACTACCTTGTGGACGACCCAGTCGCGTGTGGCAAGATCGATTCCGTTCTTGGCTCTTCGACTACTGAGGTGTACGAGACAGACCACTACCACGCCGCGTACGTGACTTTGGGGCTCAACTCGGCTCCAGCAGACCAGAAGGCTGCGAACGGTAAGTACAGCGAGCTCTCGAATGTCTGGCTCAAGCACTTCCTGCAGGGCAAGTTCGTGAACGGCGACAAGCTCAGCATCGCCGGCGTCAAGGCGATGCCATTCCTGATTGCTGGTTTGTAGCCAGCGGTGAAGGCAACAATGAGATTGTTTTTTTATCCTCTGGGGGGTAACGCTCGTTACCCGGGCCTCTCCCCCCTCCCCCCCCCCCCCCCGTAACGGTGACGCTCGTGCGCGGGGGGGGTCTCGGTCTTCCCCTCCAACATGCTGGTGCCCGAAGGCATGCGCACTGTGGTGTGGTGGTCGCAGGCGCACTGTGGGCGCTCGCAGGCCATTGCGGCGCTCGCATGCGCGATGCTGGTGCTTGCGGGCTTTGCGCTTGTACTCGAATCGTCGTCGTCGTCGTCGTCGTCGTCGTCGTCGTCGTCGTCGTCGTCGTCGTCGTCGACGGCGCCCGAAAACGGCCTCCGGAGGCCGAAACAGGCGGCAAACGTCGTCGTCGTCGTCGTCGACCTCGTCGCTCGTCGCTCGTCGATCATCGTCGTCGCGCGCGCGGGCGCGGGCGTGGTGCCGGGACCACGCGGCGGGCTTTGCGCTTGTACTCGAATCGCAAGCCACTGTGGTGCTCTCAGGCAGAGAGTGCTGCTCGCGCGCATACTATGGCGATCGCAGAGCGCCCCTGCTTCGCCATACCCCGCCCAGCCCAAGCGTTACCGTTACCCGGGGGGCACGACCCCCCCCCCCCCCCGGGTAACGAGCGTTACCGGCCGGAATAAAAATGATCTCAATTGGCTTGGAGCCTCCTGACCTCGCAAAGCAGTGCGTCGAGGACTTCTGTGCATCGGTGCCTTCGTCGGTCATGCTGAAGAGCGCTGGAGGCTACTCGATTGTTGAGTTCCTCGCATGCAAGGCGCCTGATGCAAAGGCAGCAGTCGACAGCTACACTGGGGTGGGGTATACCACGGAGCCAACACCAGAACCTTCGGGCGAGGTGAAGGCATTCGGATTACCAGTCTCGCAGAACACGATGGGCCCAGTTTTGCTCGCCATGGATTGTGGGAGGGGTGGCCTGGATATGTGCGACACCATGAAAGGCGGGCAGGTGAAACCTAAGTTCCTGGCCATGAGCCCGTTCCACAACATCCCGACCATGACGGATGGAGGTGTCAGCATCGGCGAGTCTATTGCCATTCTCTGCTACATCTCGGTGAAGTACAAACCCGAGTACTACCTTGTGGACGACCCAATCGCGTGTGGCAAGATCGATTCCGTTCTTGGCTTTTCGACTACTGAGGTGTACGAGACAGACCACTACCACGCCGCGTACGTGACTTTGGGGTTCAACTCGGCTCCAGCAGACCAGAAGGCTGCGAACGGTAAGTACAGCGAGCTCTCGAATGTCTGGCTCAAGCACTTCCTGCAGGGCAAGTTCGTGAACGGCGACAAGCTCAGCATCGCCGACGTCAAGGCGATGTCATTCCTGATTGCTGGTTTGTAGCCAGCGGTGAAGGCAACAATTGGCTTGGAGCCTCCTGACCTCGCAAAGCAGTACGTCGAGGACTTCTGCGCATCGGTGCCTTCGTCGGTCATGCTGAAGAGCGCTGGAGGCTACTCGATTGTTGAGTTCCTCGCATGCAAGGCGCCGGATGCAAAGGCAGCAGTCGACAGCTACACTGGGGTTGAGTATACCACGGAGCCAACGCCAGAACCTTCGGGTGAGGTGAAGGCATTCGGATTACAAGTCTCGCAGAACACGATGGGCCCAGTTTTGCTCGCCATGGATTGTGGGAGGGGTGGCCTGGAGATGTGCGACACCATGAAAGGCGGGCAGGTGAAACCTGAGTTCCTGGCCATGAGCCCGTTCCACCACATCCCGACCATGACGGATGGAGGTGTCAGCATCGGCGAGTCGACTGCCATTCTCTGCTACATCTCGGTGAGGTACAAACCCGAGTACTACCTTGTGGACGACCCAGTCGCGCGTGGCAAGATCTATTCCGTTCTTGGCTCTTCGACTACTGAGGTGTACGAGACAGACCACTACCACGCCGCGTACGTGACTTTGGGGTTCAACTCGGCTCCAGCAGACCAGAAGGCTGCGAATGGTAAGTACAGCGAGCTCTCGAATCTCTGGCTCAAGCACTTCCTGCAGGGCAAGTTCGTGAACGGCGACAAGCTCAGCATCGCCGACGTCAAGGCGATGCCATTCCTGATTGCTGGTTTGTAGCCAGCGGCGAGGGCAACAATTGGCTTGGATCCTCCTGACCTCGCAAAGCAGCACGTCGAGGACTTCTGTGCATCGGTGCCTTTGTCGGTCATGCTGAAGAGCGCTGGAGGCTACTCGATTGTTGAGTTCCTCGCATGCAAGGCGCCGGATGCGAAGGCAGCAGTCGACAGCTACACTGGGGTGGAGTATACCACGGAGCCAACACCAGAACCTTCGGGTGAGGTGAAGGCATTCAGATTACCAGTCTCGCAGAACACGATGGGCCCAGTTTTGCTCGCCATGGATTGCGGGAGGGGTGGCCTGGAGATGTGTGACACCATGAAAGGCGAGCAGGTGAAACCTGAGTTCCTGGCCATGGGCCCGTTCCACCACATCCCGACCATGACGGATGCAGGTGTCAGCGTCGGCGAGTCTACTGCCATTCTCCGCTACATCGCGGTGACGTACAAGCCCGAGTACTACCCTGTGAACGACCCAGTCGCGCGTGGCAAGATCGATTTCGCCCTTGGCCCTTCGACTACTGAGGTGTGCGAGACAGACCATTGCCACGCTGCGTACGTGACTTCGGGTTCAACTCGGCTCCAGCAGACCAAAAGGATGCGAACGATAAGTACAGCGAGCTCTCGAATGTCTGGCTCAAGCACTTCCTGAGGGCAAGTTCGCGAATGGTGACGAGCTCAGCGCCGCCGACCTCCAGGCGATGCCATTCCTGATTGCTGGTTTGTTGCCAGCGGTGAAGGCAACAAGTGGCTTGAAGCTTCCTGACCGCGCAAACACTACGTCGAGGACTTCTGCGCGTCGGTGCCGTCAACGGTCATGCTGAAGAGCGCTGGAGGCTACTCGATTGTTGAGTTCCTCGCATGCAAGGCGCCGGTTGCACGGGCAGCAGTCGACAGCTACACTGGGGTGGAGTATACCACGGAGTCAACGCCGGAACCTTCGGGTGAGGTGAGGGCATTAGGGATTGCCAGTCTCGCAGAACACGATGGGCCCAGTTCTGCTCGCCATGGATTTTGGGAAGGGTGGCCTGGAGATGTGCGACATCATGAAAGGCGAGCAGGTGAAACCTGAGTTCCTGGCCATGAGCCCGTTCCACCACATCCCGACCATGACGGATGCAGGTGTCAGCGTCGGCGAGTCTACTGCCATTCTCCGCTACATCGCGGTGAAGTACAAGCCCGAGTACTACCCTGTGGGCGACCCAGGCGCGCGTGGCAAGATCGATTTCGCCTTTGACTCTTTGACTACTGAGGTGTACGAGAAAGGCCACTACCACACCGTGTACGTGACTGTGGGGTTCAACTCGGCTCCGGCAGACCAGAAGGTTGCGTGCGGTAAGTCCAGCAAGCTATTGGATGTCTGGCTCAAGCATTTCCTGCTGGGCAAGTTCGTGAACGGTGACGAGCTCAGCACCGCCGGCTGCAAGGCGATTCCATTTTTGATTGCTGGTTTGTAGCCAGCGGCGAAAGCAACAAGTGGCTTGAAGCTTCCTCACCGCGCAAAGCAGTGCGTCGAGGACTTCTGTGCATCGGTGCCGTCATCGGTCATGCTGAAGAGCGCTGGCGGCTACTCGGTTGTTGAGTTCTCGCAAGCAAAGCGCCAGATGCAAAGGCAGCAGTCGACAGCTACACTGAGGTGGAGTATACCACGGAGCCAACACCAGAACCTTCGGGTGAGGTGAAGGTATTGGGATTTTCAGTTTCGCAGAACACGATAGGTCCAGTTTTGCTCGCGGTGGATTGCGGGAAGGGTGGCCTGGAGATGTGCGACATCATGAAAGGCGAGCAGGTGAAACCTGAGTTCCTGGCCATGAGCCCGTTCCACCACATCCCGACCATGACGGATGCAGGTGTCAGCGTCGGCGAGTCTACTGCCATTCTCCGCTACATCGCGGTGAAGTACAAGCCCGAGTACTACCCTGTGGGCGACCCAGGCGCGCGTGGCAAGATCGATTTCGCCTTTGACTCTTTGACTACTGAGGTGTACGAGAAAAGGCCACTACCACACCGTGTACGTGACTGTGGGGTTCAACTCGGCTCCAGCAGACCAGAAGGCTGCGAACGATAAGTGCAGCGAGCTATTGGGTATGTCAGGGCTCAAGCACTTCCTGCTGGGCAAGTTCGTGAACGGTGACAAGCTCAGCATCGCCGACTTCAAGGTAATGCCATTTTTGATTGCTGGTTTGTAGCCAGCGGTGGAGTCAACAATTGGCTTGAAGCTCCCTGACCGCGCAAAGCAGTGCGTCGAGGACGTCTGTGCATCGGTGCCCTCGTCGGTCATGCTGAAGAGCGCTGGCGGCTAGTCTATTGTTGAGTTCTCGCAAGCAAAGCGCCAGATGCAAAGGCAGCAGTCGACAGCTACACTGGGGTCGAGTATACCACGGAGCCAACACCAGAACCTTCGGGTGAGGTGAAGGTATTGGGATTTTCAGTTTCGCAGAACACGATAGGTCCAGTTTTGCTCGCGATGGACTGCGGGAAGGGTGGTCTGGAGATGTGCGACATCATGAAAGGCGAGCAGATGAAGCCTGAGTTCCTGGCCATGAACCCGTTCCACCAAATCCCAGCCATGAAGGATGCAGGTGTCAGCATCGGCGAGTCTACTGCCCTTCTCCGCTACATCGCGGCGAAGTACAAGCCCGAGAACTACCCCGTGGACGACCCAGTCGCGTGTGGCAAAACCGATTTCGCCCTTGACTCTTTGACTACTGAGGTGTACGAGAAAGGCCGCTACCACACCGTGTACGTGACTTTGGGGTTCAATTCGGCTCCAGCGAATCAGAAGGCTGCGTGCGATAAGTCCAGCGAGTTATTGGATGTCTGGCTCAAGCATTTCCTGCAGGGCAAGTTCGTGAACAGTGACAAGCTCAGCACCGCCGACTTCAAGGAGGTGCCATTCCTGATTGCTGGTTTGCAGCCAGCGGTGGAGTCAACAATTGGCTTGAAGCTTCCTGACCGCGCAAAGCAGTACGTCGAGGACTTCTGTGCAGCTGTGCCTTCGTCGGGCATGCTGAAGAGCGCCAGAGGCGACTCTATCGTTGAGTATCTCGCAAACAACATGCTTGCGTAGGCAGGTGTCAGTAATGAAACCAGTGACCTCTGAGAAGTTCAAAGCAGCCTTGTGCAAGTTCACGTCCGCATTGCTGTGCGGCAGTGGTACAGTGTAGGTCTCTTCCTCGAGCCACCGGTGTGTTTGGCACTTATGCCTCGCGGTAAGGCTCTTGCGTTCGGTCCTCTTGACTTGCACCCGCGGCTCCCTGCATCCATAGTTCCTCCTCCTCCTCCTCCTCCTCCTCCTCCCGCTCCCTCCTCAAAGGAAGACCCTTTAACCGCCTAGTGGCCCCCTTCAGGACTTCCCCCTCCTTCGCACCTGGCAGCAGGAAACACACATCCGTCGCTCTTCGGTGTCCGAAACCTGTACACCGGCGGGCTGTCCTGGCTGCTGGTCGGAGGAGGGCACGAAGCCTGGCGCCGACAGACGTATCCAGCTCAGCCCTCCAATTTACCCGGCAGTCGTTGGCATTGCGCAGCTTGATTTGCGCTATGGTCCAGGGAGGCTTCATAAAATTCCTCGCGACTGTACAAAATTCTTGTCACATTCATGTTTCTTTTGGTAATTCTTTGATTTTCCCGATGAATGCGTCCGCTGGTCGGGCTCACGCTGGATCAGACATGCTCGCAGTCCGCGTCGCGTGGTGCCCGAAGTCCTAGATATATGATGGGCTACCGGAGTGCTGCGTACTCGCTCCGTGCACCTCGGTTTTGCCGTGTTGTGCTAAAAGAAAGATCATCATCACCCATCATCAGCATCATCACAGCTATCAGCATCACCATCATCATCACCATCTTACCACCACCACCATCATCATCATCGTCGTACCCATCGTTTGGCCATCGTCATCATCAACGCCAGTATCCATATCACCGTCCTCGAAGACGCCTGTACGACGTCTCTAAGACGTCCGTACGGCGCCCCCAGGGCGCCTCTAAGACGCCCGCACGACGCCTCGAAGGCACCCGTACGACGCCTCCAAGACGCCCGCACGACGCCCCCTCCAGACGCCTGTGGGGCGCCCGTGCGCCGCCCCTGAGACGCTCCTCCGAAACGCTTCCTGCCCTCCCCTTCCGCGCTCCCCCTTCCCGCCTCCGTTCTCAGCTTGCCTCAGCAGGCGTCAGAGGGATGACACATTCCGCCCTTCGCCCTGCCCACCCCGTCACAGTGTTGTGCCGTGCTTCCTCTCCCGCAGCACAGCGCATTGCATGGTGGTCTGAGCTCGCCGGAGGTAAGCAGACCAAAAAAGCTCTGGCCTGGTGGTCTCGATCCGTTTGCCGTGAGGGATTGCTCGTCCAGCGGGTAAACTTGGTATCGCTCGGACGTGTGCATTTTTCTCGGCCAGGGGCCATTGAAGAGCCTCCCGGGTCTTCCTTTGAAGAAAAAACACACGCACGAAACCGACACATGCACGGTGAATGGACGTCTCAGCGATGGCAAGTAAAGCGTTCATCCTGAATGGGGTAGTAACAGAAGGGGGGATTGCTGAGGTGCAGACGTGCGGCGACGAGAACCCGCCGCTGGAGTTCTTGGCGCATCCCGACTGGAGGGCAGGGGTCCGGGCCTTCATTCAGAGAAGGGTTCAACCCCCTTGTTTGTGTGGGGGGGGTTCCTCGCCATCAGTTCATGTTAAGCTGGTAGCGAGGTCGAGGGCTGAATGGGCATGGGGTGCGCTTTTGCTTGGGAAGGCTGGGCAGCGAGGGCCGGGTCGGTCTCGGCCAGCCGACGTCATCGTTTGCCGAGGCGGGGGTTGGATGAGTCTGCCGAGGGCCAGCAGAAGCAACACTGGGTCCGTCGGGGACGCCATGTGAACCTTTGCCTCCGTCCTCGCTCGGATCAGCGGCAGCAGCAGCATTGGCATCAGCATCGTGTTAGTCTTCCTGCCTCGCAGTCGGCATCATCGTCGGCCCCCTCGCGCTGCAGTGCCGCTCTGCGCGAGGGAGCGCGGCGAGCTCCGCGCCCTCTCCCCCGCCTCGCGCCTCGGTCGAAGGGCAAGGGGCTGGCCTGCCCGCGCACGCGCGGAGTTCTGTGTGCACCTGCTCTCGTCCCTCGGCGTCGCTTGGACGTGTGCAAATTTGTGGTTTCCTCGGCGAGGAGCTTCGAGGAGCGTCCTGGAGTGTCGAGCATCAAAATCGGGGGCGGCAAAGAGGGGGGGTGATGACTGGGGGGGTGGATATCATGGCGTGGGCCATGATGCTTCCCCAGATCTCATGGCCTCTCTTCTCATTTCATTACGTCCCTGGCCCCCCCTTTGGGTCGCGCGCACGCCGCCGGCCATGATCTGCACCCCCCCCTCTTGGACGCCCCCCTCTTGGCCGCTCCCGACAAACAAAACACGCACGGAATCGAACAATGCACGGGGAATGGACGTCCGAGCCATGGCGAGATCCTCATCCTTCTCCTCTAGGCCTCCCAGATGGGGTCCGAGTAGATGGGGTCGCAGGCTCGCGCCGCGTCGCCGCTGCATCGCCAGTGCGGTTCGATGTGGAGCCTGGTCTTCTCCCGCGTGGACGTCGCCGATGCATCGCCGATGCGTCGCCGATACATCGGCGATGCATTGGCGACATGGCGCGATCCTTTGACCTCATCTACTCGGACCCCATCTAGGAGGCCTCTATCTCCCGCCCGGACCCCCCTGCTGGCCGCAGCGGCTGCAGCTGCGCGCTGCATGAGTTGCTCGGTCGTCCGTCCTGCCTGCTCGGGGGAAGTACGTCGACGCCGACGCCGACGCCGACGCCGTCGTCGTCGTCGCTGCTCATGGTGGTGTCGTCGTCGTCGTCGTCGTCGTCGTCGTCGTCGTCGTCGTCGTCGTCTTCGTCGTCGTCGGTATCGGTGCCGTCGTCGGGGCAGGGGCGCGCCCCCCGCCCGAGCCGAAGATCAGTCGCCCCTCCTACCCATACCTATGATTGAATCGGGGCTGTCCCTCTACAGGAGGAATATTCCAAAGTAGTCAAAAATAGTTGGGGGCGAGCTGTTGATTGTGTTGTCTACTCTTTTGATCTTTTGGACAATGTTTCCTGGAAAGGGCGTAGGCCCAGGGTTCTCTTTTAGCTGTTTACCCCCGGACCTGACTTGAGGTGGGCCGGCGGAATTATTCCCCGATAAATATCGAGGTCGAGGTGGGCCGGCGGAATTATTTTTGAGGATGTCCCTAGCGAAACGCTTGTTTTTCAGAATTTGTCGAGGATGTCTCAAGCGAAACGCTGGTTTTGCAGAGTTGGGGATATCTCGAGCGAAACGCTTGTTTTCAGAATTTGCTGAGGATGTCTCGAGCGAAACGCTGGTTTTGCAGAGCCGACCGCGACGCGGAAAAGCGCCCCGCGCGCAGGAATTCCGATGGCGTCCCGCGCGCAGGAATTCCGAGGATGTCTCGACTAATTTGTTTGTTCTGCCAGGATGTCCTTGAATTTTGGCAGGATATCTCGAGCGAAATGCTTGCCTTTTATAATTTGTTGAAGACGTTTCGAGCGAAACGCTGGTTTTGCAAAATTGAGGGATGTCTCGAGCGGGCCTCGTGGGGGCCTCGTGGGGGTCTAGAATTCAGAGGATGTCTCAGGCGAAATGCTTGTTTTCACGTCCCGCTCGCAAGAAACCCGAGGATGTCTCGCACGTGCCGCGTCCCGCGCGCAGGAATTCTGGGGATGTTGGCGAGCGAAACGCTTGTCCCCAGCACGTTCCGTAGCGCGTCCCCTTGGCACGTCCCGCGGTGCGTCCCCATGGCACGTCTCTTGGCACGTCGCTTGGCGGGTCCCTTGAGACGTTCCGCGTCGCGTCCTCCTGGCATGTCCCCTTGTCAATTAGTTCTGGGGCAGCTACTATGTGTTCAGGCAGCTCGAGCTTAAGATCCAGATCAGTTCGGTCAGGACTCGGATGCAAAGGAGGACTCGATCCACGAGGCTATAGAGCACAATCGCGGCATGGCACATCGCAATTCAGCACGGCGCAGCACAGCACAGATTTCGGCACGGTACATCAAGATCGATACATCCAGCATTGCAACTTGGCACGTTCCTTGGCACGTTCCGTGGGGCGTCCCTTGGCGAGTCCCCCTGGCAAGTCGCGTGGCGCGTCCCCTGGCACATCCCGTGGCACATCCATTGGCACGTTCCGTAGCGCGTTCCCTTGGCACGTCCCGCGGTGCGACCCCATGGCACGTCTCCTGGCACGCCGCCTGGCGCCATCCCTTGGGACGTTTCGCGGCGCGTCCTCCTGGCATGTCCCCCTGTCCATTAGCTCTGGGGCAGCTACTATGTGTTCAGGCAGCTCGAGCTTAAGATCCAGATCAGTTCGGTCAGGACTCGGATGCAAAGGAGGACTCGATCCACGAGGCTATAGAGCACAATCGCGCCATGGCACATCGCAATTCAGCACGGTGCAGCACAGCACAGGCCTCGGCAGGGTACATCAAGATCGATACCTTCAGCATTGCATTTGCCCGTCACCCAATCAGGTGTCTTTGAAAACGCTGCCATGTGTTACAGTTCTATATTCCTTTCCGGGTTCGTGGGTCGATCATGTTTTTGCCGTCAGAATTCCGCCTGTAGGAGGACACGCCCGACCTAAATTTGTGACGCCGTGCTGTTTGTTTTCCACCCTCGGCTTCCCCTGGGTTTGCTTTGTGTGCCCGCGGCGCCGGCGTGGCCCGCCCGCTGCCGGAGCGCGCGACGTGCGCTCGCCCTCGCCGTGGACCCACAGTGTCTCGGCCGAGCCATCTACAGGATAATAAAGTCGTGTTCCTGCTAAGTGGGCTTCTGTTCTGCTCAGTGGGCTCCCGATGTGCGTTATCCAGTTGCCAGCTCCGCCTCCTGCTGCTGGTCCTGTTTTTCCTCCCCGTCGTCCTCCATTTCCTCCTCCTCCATTTCCTCCTCCTGTCCTCCTCCCCTTCCTTCCTCTTTTCACGCCCGACTACCACCTCCTCCTCCTAATTGCCTCCTTCTCACCCTCCTCCTCCTCCTCCTCCTCCTCCTCCTCCTCCTCCTCCTCCGCCTCCGCCTCCTCCTCCTCCTCTGCGTCGGCGGCCTTCAGCGGCCTTCGGCTGTCCTCGTTGACTTTCGGCAGCCTTCGGCGGCCCTCGGCGGCTTTCGGCGGCCCTCGACGGCTTTCGCCGACGGCGGCGACGACGACCGACGAACAAAAAATCCGCTCAACCTCGGTCTCCAGACCCCTCCGGGGGTCCATCCTGGCCAGCTTTTGAGCTGCGTCTCGCCGTGGCGACGAGAGCCGCCAGAAGCGTCCAAAGAAATTTCGACTGACGACGTCGAACGACGACGACGACGACGACGACGACGACGACGACGACGACGACGACGACGACGACGACGACGACGACGACGACGACGACGGCGGCGGCGGCGGCGGCGGCGGCGGCAGCGACGTCGGTTGACGACGACGGCGGCGTCGACGCTGGACAACGGCGACCACGACGGCAAACGACGGACGATGACGACGATGACGACAACGACGCCGACGATGACGACGACGACGACGACCGAACACGACACACGACACACGACGCACGACGCACGACGCATGACGCACGACGCACGGCGCACGGCACACGACGCACTACGCACGGCGCACGACACACGACGCATGATGCACGATGCATGACTCACGACGCACAACGCACGGCGCACGACGCACGACGCACGACGCACGACGCACGCCGCACGCCGCACGCCGCACGACGCACGACGACGCCGACGCCGACGCCGACGCCGACCGACGCCGACACCGACGCCGACGCCCGAGTCGCCGCCGACGCCGACGCCGCCGCCGCCGCCGACGCCGACGCCGACGCCGACGCCGACGCCGACGCCGACGCCGACGCCGACGCCGACGCCGACGCCGACGCCGACGCCGACGCCGACGCCGACGACGACGACGACGACGACGACGACGACGACGACGACGACGACGACGACGACGACGACGACGACGACGACGACGACGGCGCGGCGGCAGCGACGGCGGCGGCGGCGACGACGACGGCGACGACGACGACGGCGACGCCCTCGCGCGCCCGCGCGCGCGCGCGACGTGCGCGTGGTTTGCCACCGCCTCCCCCTTCCCCAGGGGTGGCTTGCCACCGCCTCCTCCTTCCCCAGGGTCGGGCGTCTCGGGCCGCTCCTGAGAGTCTCCTCTCGGAAGCTGGTGTGCTCTCCGAGGGGCCTCTTGAGGATTCCGCTCGCTTTGCGGAGTGCGCGCGCGGAACGTGCAAAGTACGGGCGTGGTGGGCGTCCTGGAAGCCTCTTGGGGGCCTCCTGGGAGCGTATGTGTGGGGGGCTATGCGCCTCTTAAGGGGGCTTCTTGGAGGCCTCTCCAGGCCGCCTTGAGGTCCTCTTGGGGCCTTCCAGGATGCTCTGGGGGACCTATTGGGCCCTCTGGGGCCGTCTCGGGGCCCTTTGGGGCATTCGTGGACAGTCGGCAGCCCGTCTGGGCATTCGTGGACGGTCGTGGGGCAATCTTGGGGCCAGCTTGGAGGAATCTCGGAGGCCTCCAGGGCATTCGTGGACAGTCGGCAGCCCGGGAGCTCGAGGACTCCAAATTCCGTTGAAAACCTATTGAGAATTGATGGTTTAAGCCTTTGGAGGCCTTCCTGGAGGTCCTCCTCCTCCTCCTCCTCCTCCTCCTCCTCCTCCTCCTCCTCCTCCTCCTCCTCCTGCGCCGCCTGCCAACATGCGGCGGCCCTTTCCGAAGGGTGCAGTGACTGTCAGAATGTCGTCAACGCGTGGGCTTCGCCTTGGAGTCAGCAGCTTTCGTATAGGAGAGTCCACGCTGGCATGTTTATTTGGACAGCCGGCTCTGCTATGGGACCGTTCCAGAAGGCGAAAGGTCACGTGACAGAGGAGGCTGCCTCCCAGGACCCGCGCCTGGCATGGTGCAAGTCTGGTAACGATTTGGCGGATCACCATGCTAAACTCGGCGCCCTGGCCCATGAGCGGCCCAGCGTCGAGCACGAAGCTTGGCTCCAGCGAGCCACTGCTGTTTGCCGTGGAGTGTGCGTGCTGGCTGCCCGCGTTGTTGCCTGCCTGGCCACCGTGTGACCTTTTCTAGGGCCACGCGGGGCAAGCCCGCCCCCCGCCCGCCGCCGAGGGTGCGAGAACGCCATGAGTGGGCTTGGCGCGGGTCATGCTGGCAGTGCAAGCAGTGTCTGAGGGCGAGTAGGGCCTTGTGGCCACCCAGCAGCGAGCGCCCACAGACCCACAAACTTCTGGGGAGCCAGCTCCAGGAGCTGGGGCACACTTGTTTGTCGTTTGAAGTCTCTGCCGGTAGCAGGCTGGTGGTGTGTATTGCCTATAAATCGTTTGCGTCTGGAGGTTATGTACGCAACCTCCAACGGACATGTCTCGGCAAGCCCAGTTGCCTGAAGTCAGGTCGCTATTACTGGCAACGAACTCAGGCGGGCAAGCATCCCAAGCAGGAAGCCTGGCTGGATGCGGAAACGCTCGCTGTGGCCCTTCTCTTTGTAGCGCCCTCCTCCTCCGCCGTGCCTGCTGCTAGGCCTGCACACGTTAGGGCAGTTGCTCCTCTTGCTAAGGAGCGCAGCGCTGCTCGACTCGAGGAAGCGGGGGGTGTCGTCGGAGAGTCGGCGGTCGGTCGTGTTCGTCGGAAGGGACTTGGTGGCCCGAGGCGGTGCACCGCCTCGTCCACCTCTGTCTTTCAGCCTCCCAGCGCCGCTTCGCAGGGCAGCGCTGGTGAGGTCAGTTTTGTTTCTCGGGACCCTGCGATCCGTGCAGCGTCCGAGGCCCGCGCATCTTGTGCGTACCTGCCCCCTGCACACTCCTTTCGAGGACTCTGTTGTGCAGGGACCCCCACTTACTTACTCCTCTGCCTCCCCCTCGGCATCGCTTGCACTTGTTCGGGCTAGGCACCGCTCGGAAAAGGCTTCTCTCGCTGAGGAGGCGATAGCCGAGGGGCTGTCGTCTGGCTCCTCAGACCGAGGAGGGGTGGCGGGTGCTTGGCTGCATCGCCGTTTTGGGCGTCCTGCCGTGCCTGTTTTCGGGCCTTTGCTTGCGTGCATAGGCCCTCGAGTGCCAGCGTTGCCATTTTCTTCCGCACCGTGCGGCGCTCTCGTTGGCCAGCCTGCAGTGCCCGCCCTGCAGGCTACATGCACCAGTCCTCGCCGGTGCCTGCAGCTCGCGGGTTTCCGCAGCTGCAGCAGGGGCTCCCATGACTGGGGGCAGAGGGTGCAGCGGCAACAAACAAATCCTCCTCCTCCTCCTCCTCCTCCTCCTCCTCCTCCTCCTCCTCCTCCTCCTCCTCCTCCTCCCCCTCCGCTCCTCCTCCTCATCCTCCTTGTCCCCCCGGTCCTCCCTGAGACCCACCCCCCCAGGCATCAGACCTCACCTATGCCGCCAGGGGGGGGGGCGTCTGCAGCGGGTTCACTTCGTGTCCCTGGTGCGGCTTGCTTGGGGAGTTCGTTCCGGCGTCGCCGCTCTTCAGGTATGATGCGATACGGCTGTGATGTGGTATGCTGTTGCGGGGTTATGTTCGATGCTATGGTGCGTTGTGGTGTTTGTTGCTACCGCGTATTGCTCTACAGTGCTTTAGTGGTGCGTGATGCCATGCCTTGTTATGTCATGTTCTGTCATTGAACGCCATGCCGTTATCTGCTACGCTGAAGTAAGCCACGAACTTGTATTTACATGTATGCGCTTCCCATGTTACGCTTTGCTACATCGCGCCATGCTATGCAACGTTTTGCGCTGCTCTGCAATTCAAGACTGTTGAACTGTGCCATGACATTCATTTTCGGCCGGACTCGGAGAACAATATGTCCGAAAAAGGAATTTGAGCCAAGAGTCGCCGCATCATGAGGCTCTGGCGCACATGATAGTTCTGCGAAGTCTGCCTGGTGCCCTTTCAACTCTTTCAGCCAACTGCAAAAGGGCACCGGTCCACCGGTGACCTCTCGTGTCTTCCAGCCGACTAGAAAAGGGCACCGGTCACATCCTTGCACTGGTACTTCTCTCAGGAGACTCGCATTGGAGGCCCAGAACATTTAAACCGACCGCGCCAGAAGTGGTTTCGAAAGCTCCGGATTTCCAGGGGAGGGGGAATGTTGCAGGGATGGCCGCGCCTGACCCAGCCTACAGGGGGTGATGCGTTGTGATGCGATGTGGTGTGCTTTTGCGTTTTTTTGTTCGATGCTACGGCGCGTTGTGCTGTGTTGTTCCGCCATGTAGGCCCAGACAAACACAAAATGGGCATCGAGAAGAAACATGCTCTCTGTCATCACCTGCCAGGCCGAGTACTCGTGACCTAGACGCGATTCAGGCTTAGATGTTGATCGTGATGCGCTGTATCATGATGTAAAGTGATACGCCGTCCAGCGCCATGCTGTGCTAGAGATGCGCCGCGCAACGGTGTGCTAATATATGCGTGCTGTTGTGCAACGTCATGCTGCGCTGTGTTGTGCCTTGCCTTGCTGTCAGATGATAAGACACGACGTCAAATGCTACGCAAGGCCTGCTTAGGCATACCATAACATGCAATGCTACGTCGCGCAAGCACGCGCCATGTTGTTTGCTGATATGCTGCGCTGATGTACCATCGCGCGGTATACGGTGTTATGGCATGTATCGGTATATCGCAAAGTGATGCACAATCTTAAAGGGTATGCCCTCTTAGAGGTCGCGGTTATACCTGAAAGGGGTGATCCGAGAAAGGACTCAGCAGTGAACGAACCTCTCCTTGAGAACCCTCTTTGAAGAGGTCTGCCCCCTACAGGGGGTGGGCCGTAGTGCGGGTCTGGCCTGACCCGCACTACAGCGCCCCCCCCTTGGAGGCCTGGAACCTTCGCAACGATTTGCACAGGATTGATTTCGAACGATCCGGGCCTTCGGGGGGTGGCGGTTGTAGTGCAGGTCAGGTCTGACCCGCACTACGGCCCCCCCCCCATGGAGGCCCCGAACTTTCGAAACGATTTCGCCAAGTTTGATTTTGAAGATTGCGGGCCTCCAGGGGGGGGGTGCTGTAGTGCGGGTCAAGCCTGACCCGCACTGCAGCACTTGCCCCCGGGGGCCCGGAACCTTCGAAACAATTTTGTTAAGATTGACGTTGAAAGTTCCGGGCCTCCGGGAGGGGGTGGGTGCTGTAGCGCGGCTCAAGTTTGACCCGCACTACAGCGCCCCCCCTGGATGCCTGGAGCCTTCGAAACAATTTCGTTCAGATTGAGTTGGGAGGTTCCGGGCCTCCAGAGGGGGAGGGGGCTGTAGTGCGGGCCAAGCCCGACCCGCACTACAGCCCCCCCCCCGGGAGGCCCGGAGCCTTCGAAACAACTTCGTTAAGATTGATTTTGCCGTAGTGCGGGTCAGGTCTGACCCGCACTACAGGAGGGGGGTCTGCCCCCCTGAAGGCTCGCAGTCTTCGAAACAACGGGGGTGGAGCTGTAGTGCGGGTCACGCGTCACCCGCACTACAGCACCCCGCCCTGGAGGTCCGGAACCTTCGAAACGATTTCGTGAATATTGATATTGGAGGCTCCGGGCTTCCAGGGGGGGAGGCTGCAGTGCGGGTCAGTCCTGGCCCGCGCTACAACACCCCCCCGTGAAGGCCCAGAGCCTTCGAAACAATTTCGTTAGGATTGATGTTGAAGGTTCCGGGCCTCCAGAGGGGGGGGGTGCTGTAGTGCGGCTCAAGCTTGACCCGCACTACAGCACCCCCAATGCCTGGGTGCCCGAAACCATTGAGGGTTACTTTGATTTGATTTTGAAGGTTACGGCACTTCGGGGGAGGGGGCTGTGTGCGGGTCACGCGTGACCCGCGCTACAGCACACCCCCCTGGAGGCCCGGAACCTTCTAAACGATTTCGCCAAGATTGATTTTGAAGGTTCTGGGCCTCCGGGGGGTGCTGCAGTGCGGGTCAGGCATGGCCCGCGCTACAGGGGAGGTCCCTGCGTGCCCCCCTGTAGGGGGCTGATCACTTCAGAGAGCTGTCAAGAAGAGACATGCTCACCACGGTACTCTGTCATATTACCCAAATTTCCCAAGGGGGGGGCCTGGGAGGGTAGACGCATTAAGAAACACCCATCCAAAGGAACATTTACTTTTGGTGGCAATCTCTTCGAATAGCACACGGGAAGTCACGATATACTAATACAGCGCATGGGACATGATAATTTTCTATATATCACAGCGCAGCTCAGCAGCATCGAACTACAACTCAACGCACAATGTGGCGTGGCTTATAAAAATGTAGCATCGCACCGATTGGCTTTAGCCTTGCCAAAACATGGGACTGCATACGTTTAGTTTTCAGTCACCATTTCGCTGCTTGCCCCAGCGTAGCCAATATCACCGCATGGCGTTACATGGCAAAACGCATCATAGCATGGCATTGCGTCACATATCACTGCAGCACCAGGGAGCAATGCACATGACGGAACATTACACCACAACGCGCCTTGGATTCTAACAAAATACTGCAAAAGCACACCACATCGCATCTCAGCACAACACCCCCTGTAGGCTGGGTCAGGCGCGACCCGCCCTACAACATTCCCCCTCCCCTGATAATCCGGAGCTTTCGAAACCAGTTCTGGCGCGGTCGTTTTGAATGTTCCGGGCCTCCAAGGCGAGTCTGCTGAGAGCAGTATCAGTGCAAGGATGTGACCGGTGCCCTTTTCTAGTCGGTTGGAAGATACGAGAGGTCACCGGTGGACCGGTGCCTTTTTGCAATTGGCTGAAAGAGTTGAAAGGGCACCAGGCAGACTTCGCAGAACTATCATGTGCG
>CAUYUJ010015751.1:302109-314833 GCA_963575745.1 Prorocentrum cordatum
GTGCAGCATGGAGACCAAGCTCTCGACGCTGCGCACACAGCAGAAGCAGATGCGGCCACCTCAGACAGCACACCGTCGTGCTGCACAGGATCTCAGCAAAGCGAAGGCTGCGATCGCAACGATGTCGAAGGATTTGGCCGACAAGAAAGATCAGTATGAGAAGCTGTGCGTTTCGATCGAGGAGCGCGAGCAGATGTTGGAGACGAAGATGGTGCAGCTGGCGGTCTTGCAGACGGAGTTTGACAGGACGGCTGCGCTGGTGTCGCCGAAAGAGGAGAATGCCGATGGAGAGTGCAAGCCCGTCCCTGGCCCAGTGCTGCTTCACGACATCGACAACTTCAAGAAGGAGAACCCTGAGGCCGAGGACTTCCTGGCAAGTCCGCTCTGGGAGAAGTTGCAGGCTCGCATCCGCGTCATGCCGAAGGAGACTGTCCCTGATGACAGCATGGGTGATTCAACTGGTGATGATGCTGCAAGGGCTAGTACAGGTGGTGGCGCACCCTCTGACAATGGTGCTGCAGCAGCAGGAGCTGTTGGCGCAGATGCAGGGCGAGCCAAACGTAACAATGAGCTCATCGAGTTGTCCAGCAAGGAGCGGCTTAGCCTTTGGTCCAGCTGCTCAAGTTTCGAGGACTTCACTGCCAAGCTGGAGGAGCTCTACGTTGCGAAGAGAGCGCGGCATGGGTGACGAGCATCTCGCTGCGCATGATGGACGGACCAGATTGGAGGGGATAGGAGGTCACTCACATCCTCTTCAAACCTCGAGGACCAAAGACGTGGCAGCTGAAGGTGCGGCTCTACATCTTGGCGGCAAGGGTGAGCGTGCAGGTGGCACCTCCCCATGTTAGTCCGACTTCTGCGGGTGCCGCTGGGGTTCGCGAGCGGCCAGGCCGTGAGGTGGCAGCTGAAGGTGCGGCTCTACATCTTGGCGGCAAGGGTGAGCGTGCAGGTGGCACCTCCCCTGTTAGTCCGACTGAGGGTGCTGCTGGGGATCGCGAGCGGCCAGGCCGAGGCTTGGCAGCTGAGGGCGCGGTGCTTCCTCCTGGCGGCAAGGGTGAGAGTGCAGGAGGCGCCTCCCCTGTTAGACCGGCTTCTGAGGGCGCTGATGCGGCGCGCGCGCGCCCAGGTGCTGGAGCTCGTGCTCCTCTGCGCAGGAAGTATGATCATAACGGATTTCTGATGCCACGCGTCACAGGTTTCAGGCCGCATTCGTTTCCACCAGCACCGCCTGTGATGGGCAAAGACAGCGGTGAACATGTGATCGAGAGCTTCAATTGGAGGGTGAAAGACGGGGTGCTGCAACAGGGGGTCTTCAATGGGGGCTGAATGGCCCATGTATGCTCAATGTATCGCTCATGTATGTGATCGGGTACGATTGGCATCCAATGCTGGCGGTCATTGGTGGCCAGTCATTCGCGCCCGCGCGTTGCCCGCGCGAGCGCGCGCGCCGTCCATCCATTATCGTTCATGCGTGCGGGCGTTCTTGCATATTGCGCGCGGGTCGGCGAAGTGGAGTGCAAGTGTGTTTTGATTGTGCGGTTGATGATCGCGTATGTTCCCAAACGGTGACTTCTCGACCCCCAAGACAGATTTGGAATGGGCCCCGCGATTCTCCAAAAACGTGAATTCACATTTTCCGTTTCCCCAAAATGTGAATTCACATTTTCTTTTTTTCCAAGCATGTGAATTCACATTCTGGCCCCTTCATAAAGAATCCTACGCAAAATTCCAGAATGTGAATTCACATTTTCCTTTTTCCCCAAATGTGAATTCACATTTTCCTTTTTCCGAAAATGTGAATTCACATTTTCCTTTTTCCCAAAATGTGAATTCACATTTTGCCCTGGCCTTCAAGATCCCCAAAACTGAGGCGCAGTGTTCCGCGTGCCAGATTGGCTGGGCAGATTTCGACACTCACCCGACCGCTTTCGTGTGTTCCAGCCTGTTCTTGTTGCGCCTTTAGCGCGCGTTGCCTTCGTCGCCTTTCCCGAGCCCCCCGCCCCTTTGCTTCTTTTCCCCTCAAGTCTCGCGCGCGGGCGCAGGCGGGGGGCTTCAATTAGTTCCCCCGCCGAACACAGCAATCGAGGATGTATCGCCCATTCATGACTTTAAAAAAAATCATTGCCGGGACCCTGCGCCCGACCACCACTTTCACCCTCCAATTCAATTGTGGCGGCGGTAAGGGCACACTCAAGAAGCGTCTCAAGGCGACTCGAGCGGTGGTAGCGATTGTGCAAGAGTTCGGCGGTGTGGCTGACCAGGTTGAAGCCATTCAGAGTTGGGCGCAAGTGCGAGGTTGGAGCATGATGGCGTTGCCCTCATGTCCGTCAGCAGGTAATTTGCCCAGTGCTGGAGTAGCTGTTTTTTTTGTGCGCGGTGAGTGCGGAGTGCGCGCGCCCCAACGTGGCATGCATCAAGTATGTGAGCACCGCGTACAGCACGTGCAGCTCGACATCCCAGGATGGCCCACTCTCCACTTAGTCAATATGTACCTGTACCCAAGCATAGGCCCTCAGGGCAAGAGTGCAAAGCTAATGGCAGCAGCAGGTGCAGTTGTAGAGAGTTTTGAAGGCCCGTGTATAGTGGGCGGCGACTGGAACATGTCTCCAGATGAAGTTGAGGATTCAGGTTTCTGTAGCTTTGCGGGTCTCACGCTAGTATCCACTAAGTTGTGCGCGTGCCGAGGTGGAGCAGGTAGTTCGATCGTCGATTATTTTGGTTTAAACGACCCGTGCATACGCGCGTATAAACATGTTAAACTTGACGCGAGTTGGTCGATCAGACCCCATAGGCCCGTGCAACTAGCCATTGCAAGTCAGGGTTTCAGAGTGCAGCATCTAGTGTACACCGTTGCGCCTTCTCTTTCAATCTCCCCCCCGGTCGGCCCTCGTCCCAAGCCACCTGACTGGGGTCCTGTGAGGGGTTGGTTGAGCGCTGTGTGGAAATGGCTGGGGGCGAGAAGGCTGATCCAGGGGTGGTGCATCATCTTTTAAGTACGAGCTGGGGCAAGTTTGCCCAAATCACTGCACGGCGCATCAGTTATTGCACTGGGGGCGCGCAAAATAGCTTCGGTACGTTTGGGCGCCAATTTGCACCGCGCTGGGTCAATGTTGAATGCCCTGTGCCTGATGACAGCGAGAAGTGTTTAGTAGCGGACGGGTGGCAGTGGCTTCGTAACGGAGTCCAGCACCTAGGTCAGCTAGCGGATTTAGATGATATGAACGATGCCAATCAGAATGCTATGCTAGCCGAGTTAACTGTTTTTCGTGATTCCGACTACCCAGGGCTCGGTCTGAGCGCTCGGTTAGATAACTCGGTTAGGCAGGCGCGAACCATGTTGTGTCAGGAGTTCTTTTTTCGGGAAGATGTGAAGCAGTTTCTCGAAGATATCTCTGTGGACGCGTCAGTAGCTGTAAAAGGTGCATCACAAGAAATCCAGACCAGCTGGAGTGATTGGTGCAAGACTTCCAGCATGGGGGGTGCGCGGGGCCTTCACAGGGCCACGAAGGTTCGGAGCGTTGTTTCCCCTACGGTTGTCCACGATCCTAAAGGCCCCAGCGCTGACCCCCATAGTGTAGTGCAGCACGAGCTGCAGATTTTATCGCAAGCTCTGGCGAGCGACCGCCACCCCACCACCGATTGCCTGGACCCCAGATCGGCCCAGCTTTCCTCGGGCCGATCCTGGGGAAGTGCGCGGAGTTATTCAGAGCTTTTCCGAGACGGCGGCTAGGTCCTTGGATCAGTTTCGTCCACGGCAGTTCTTGCTACTCGATGATGAGGGCTTAGATCTGTTAGCAGGTTTGTGGCAGTGCTGCGAGGCGATCGGCCTCTTACCCAAACAGCTGTTGTGGGTGCTAATGCCAATGTTGCCGAAAACCATCGACAGGACACAGGTTAATCGTGCTCTATAGCGGTATGTACCGCATCTGGCAGAGGCTGAGGCGGCCTATGCTAGGTGCTCTCTTGGAGGAGGTGGGGCGTGGGTACTGGGGGGCGAGTCGGGGGATGAGTTCGGTGGATTGTGCGTGGGCACAAGCGGCGAGAGCGGAGGCCGATGTGACCTCCAACCGCTTCAGTGTACTCCTAATTGCAGATTATAGTAAGTACTATGAGACGATCCCCCTTCTCGAGCTTCGGGACAAGTTTCTCGAATTCAAGGTGCCCACGGCATTTTTGAAACTCGTTTTCAATGTGTGGAGGGCTCCTCGGGTGTTGCGCCTCAGGCAGCATCGCTCTGACGGGGTCGCCCACGCTGATTTCGGTTTACCCGCTGGGGATTGTTTCAATGATATCAGCATCAAGGTGCATGCAGTTAAAGCGTTTGATGAGGTTGTTGCAAGTCAGCCTCCTCTTGTTCGTTTCACGTCTTATATAGACGACCCGGGCATGCAGATATCCAGCTCCCAGAGAGAGAGCGCAGTGCAATTTGCCATCTCAGCAGGCCGTGCTTTTTATCACGCGAGTAAGCAGATCAATGCGGTGATCAATGATAAGGTCGCCGTTGTCGCCAGCGAGGTCTCACTTGCACGGGATGTCGTGCGAGGCCTAGGGCTTGAGCCCAAGGTCGTGAAGCACTCAGCCACTTATCTCGGAGTTGATGACAGTGCTGGTGCAGAGCGTTCGTCTGCCCGTGCGCGTGTAAAACAGCGGCCCCGCCTCTGGGGAATGAAGCTGGGAGCAAAAAAAAAGACTGACAGGTTTAAGTCTCGAGCTCCCAACAAGGAGGCCAAGAAAGGTTTGTCTCGGGTCCTTCGCACGGGCGTTGCTCCTGCGTCGTCGTACGGGTCTGAGGTCTTAGGGTTCTCGGAAGCTGAGCTTAACACTGTGCGAAGGACGCAAGCTCGAAGGTTGCCCCCCCCCCCCCCCCCCCCCTCTCATGGAGGGACAAGTGCGACTGCGAAGCTTGTGCTGTATGGACAGTGGGACACTCGAGCAGCAGTTGGTCCTGCCCTTCAGTGCTGCCGAATGCTTTGGGATTCCCAGGTCAATCCCGCTCGTTCCCTGATTCCCTTCCAGGAGCTGCATCAACTTTGGGAGCAGGCCAAGGCCAGCGATGCTGGCGATTGGAAATCCAGCCGTGGCCCCTTGTCCCGCGCCACGTTATCGGCTCGTCGTGCTGGCTGGAAAGTGGTGTCAGGAACGCAGTGGATCGACCATTGGGGGTGCACCGTATATTTAAGCAAGACCCCGCCCCGCCTCCTTCTCGACCTTCTGAGAGAGGGTTTGCAACGAGAGGCCGAGTTTCGTTTTGCACGCAGGCTTGGACAGGTGCAGGGCACGCGCGCTACGTTCGACCTCGTGCGCATTTGCATGTGTACGCGCAGTAAGCATCACACCCGCCAGCAACAATTCCTCCTTTTGTCCTGCGCCGCGGATGCGATTTGGACCGAAGCTCGTGCGTGTGATGTTGGTTACTTAACTGATGGCATTGCGCGGCCAGCGTGACACGTTGCACCATAGGCTGTGCACCTGTGAGCGCCCAGAGGTTGTGGAGGCCCGACGAGAGCTCGGGATCCCGTCGGAAATTTTAGAGGAGGGGGCACACAGCGATGATCATGTGTTCACTCGTGGGCTTTTCACGTGCTCTGATGATGATGCGCCCCTCCTGCCTCGCACCCCCCTTGTGACATCCTCGACGGCGCAGGAGCCGATTTGAATATGCAGCCTGGGGGTCTTGCGGCGCTCGCAGGAGACGTTGTGCAACTGGAGATGGCGTCGGACGGGAGCTGCGCGAAGCAGGCCCTTCGCTGTCTCCATCGAGCTTCGTGGGCGATCGCGCTCATGGAGCCAAGCAGTGAGTCTCTCTTGGCCGTCCTCAGGGGCATTGTGCCTGGTGGTCTCCCCCCAAACCCCTGCGATGGCGGAACATGCGGGGGCGGCCCTAGTCGGGCAGGTAGCTGATCGCCCCACTTTCTTGGCCCTGGATTGTAAAGCTGTGATTTGTCAGACGCAGAGGCCCCTTTGGAAGCAATTTGCTGGCTCCGCTAAACGTGCTGGTGCGAGGCGTTTTGCCCATGAGCTAGCAGGCGCGGAGTTCTTGTCGACCTTCCATGTAAAGGCCCATCGTGAGTTGTCTGCTCTCGAGGAGTTGGAAGGCGAAGATCGTAGGTTTGGTCTCGCGAATCGTGCCGTGGACCAGCACGCAAAGAAGGCCATTGAGGGCCACCCGCGGCCTCTGCCCACGTTTTTGGACCGTGTAGATTTGTATCAGAAGCGAGCTGATGCGTTCATACAGCTTGCTGCTGCAATTTTACCCCTCTTTGAAACCGAAGTGCGTTGGAAGAGGGCCGCTTTCAACACCCAGGGGAGAAACCGCCAGCAGAAGACCTGGCATCTCTGGAGGAGAACCGAACTTGGGATGCAATGCAGGTATTGTTGGGCGGTGTGTGATCGACCCGATAGGCCCATGTTCGGTTGCAGGGGTCCGCCTCCTGCTCTCCAGGAGCTGCTGCGTGATCCCCTGGGGCATCAGCTCGTCGCTGTGTCGGGCTCGGCTCTTGAGGTTCCGCGGTCGGAGGCTGTCCTGGGGCCCTGTAGAGAGCAGCAGGTTCTGTGTTTGAAATGCGGGGGTTGGTCTCAAGGGAGAGCCGTGAAGCTTGCTGAGGTCTGTGGTAAGCCTACGCGTAAAGGGGCTGGATGTCCTCAGCCGTTTTAGGCGGGGGCTTGGCCCTAACCCAAAGATTGGAGAAGTGCTGGGCAAGGCGTTGCCTGTAGCACACTTAGTTGTTGCTCGTGATGCGGACGATAAGCCCGAGCTGTGTGTTACCTCAGTCCCGCGAGCGTTTTCGGACTCTCCCTCGGCCCCCTCGTACGAGCAGCGTATGGCGGCTCTTGCTGCCAGGATTAAAGCTAAAGAAGAAGCAAGGGCCTCTGGGGCGGTTTAACTCGGGTCGATCCCCCCCCACATGCTTTTGGTGCTGTCACCTCTCGACCTTTCAAGGCGCTGTCCATCCATCCATCCATCCATCCCATCCCCGATCCCGGACGGCGACATCTTCGGCACTGGGGATGGCCCAGGGACTGGCCCCCCCTCCCCCCGCCTCCTCCCCCTCTCATTCGCGCCACGTGTGTGGACATCTCGCCCATGTTCGCTCATCCCTGCCTCTGCCCTCCGCAGGCACATGTCGGCCCATCCCTCAAACGCTTCCGTGCTCCCACAGGGGAGTCCCACCGAAGCCACCAGGAGGGGGCGTTCGCATGCGGCTCCCCACTCATATCTGCACACCCTCACACGTTTCGGGGCCCCACAGGGAGCTCCACCGAAGCCCCCAGGAGGGGGGGTCGCATACAGATGCTACCACATTTCACCCCTCAATCGTTTCGCGGCCCCACACGGCATCCACCGAAGCCCTCAGCAATGGGGATGGTCGCATGCGTTTCTTGCCTAATTGTTTTGTTCCCACACTCCTCAAACGTTTTATGGCCCCACAGGGAGCTCCAGCGAATCCCTCAGGGAGGGGGTCGCACTCGCATGCGGCTCACTACCCAGATCGGCACACCCCTTACCCGCGTCGTGGCCCCGTAGGGAGCTCTACGCAAGCCCCCAGGAGGAGCGTTCCGCATGCGAGTCTTGTCCATATTGGCACATCCCTCAAACGATTCGTGCCCCCATAGGGAGTCCACCGAAGCCGCCAGGAGGGGGGGAGGCCCACGCGTTGATCCATAACAGCACACACATCTCACACGCTTCGTGGCCCAAAGGGACTCCACCGAACACACCAGGATGAGGGTTTCGCATGCGGTTCCCAACCCATGTCGACACACACCTCGCACGTTCTGTGATTCCACTGGTAGCTTCGCCGAAGCCCTCGGGGGCAGGATCGCATGCGGTTCCCCACCCATGTCGGCACAAACCTGACACGTGTCGTGGCCCCATAAGGAGGTTCGCCGAAGGCACCTGTAGCGTAGCTCACATGCGTCTCCAGGCCCGTATCGGCACACACCTCTCACGCTTCGTGGTCCCACAGGGAGCTCAGCGGAAGGCTCCAGTGATTGGGCTCGCATGCGCCATCGAGGCCATATCGGCACACCACTCACACGTCTCGCAGCCCCATCGAGAGCCCCATTGGATGCGACACTCACAAGTGCTATGCCTACCCATCCCACAACTTGATATGGTTGGGTCCCCCGCCAGGATAGTTATTGTTCCAAGCTCCCAGTTTCCTCCTCCACAAAAGTCCTCTTGATCCTTTGCCGTTGCGCCCTCGCCGCTGACCAACCTTTGCTTGTCCTAACCATCCTGTGGTGTTGGGTTGTTCATTTTGACCACAGCGCCCCGCGTCTTCCTTCTCCTCTCCGCTCGTCCTCCCTCCTCCCCATCCCTGCCTCTGCCCTCCGCATGCACATTTCGGCACACCCCTCCCACGCTTCGAGGCTCCACAGGAGCCATCGAATCCCTCAGGGGGGGGAGGATCGCATGCGGTTCCCGACCCATACTCTCACACGTGTCGGGGCCTCATAGGGCGCTCTCCTCAAGCCCCCAGGAGGGGGAGGGCGGAGGCATGCGGTTTCCCGCAGATTTCGGCACACCGCTCACACGTTTCGTGACCGCACAGGGAGCCCCACCGAAGCCCTCAGGAGGGGGCGTCCGCGTGCGGTGTTTCCTGAATTCTGGCACGCCCCTCGCACGATCCGTGGCCCCACGGTAAGCTCCACCGAGGCCCCCGGAAGGGGACGTTCGCATGCGGTTCCCCCAACGCACACAGAGCGCCACCGACGTCCCCAGGAGGGGGCTTTCGCATGCGGTTCCCCACCCATGTCGGCACACACCTCACCCGCGTCGTGGCCCTATAGGGAGCCCCACCGACCGAAACCCTCAGGGGAGGGGGGGGGTCGCATGCGGTTCCCACCCATGTCCGCACATCCTTCACACGCTCTCGTGGCCTTGCAGGGAGATCCACTGACGCCCGTGCGAAGGCGGGAGGTCGCATGCGGTTTCCCACCCATGCCGGCATACCCTTCACACGAATTGTGCTTTCATTGGGAGTTCTCCGAAAGGTCCAGTGGCAGCGCCCGCATTCGTCCCCGCGCCTATGTCAGCACACCCCTCGCACGCCTCGCGGCCCTTAAGGAGTTCCACCGACAACGATACCAGCAACGGGGTACGCATAATTGTATACGGTCGGCCCGTTCGCCATGATCGTGTAGCGCCCAGCGGAACGCCAGGCTTCCAAAGAGCAAGCTTGAAGTTCCAGATTGGAGCTTGAGCTTGAGCTTCAGTCGTCTTCGCATTGTTCTTTGTGCGCTTTAGCGCCGCTGCTAGAGCTTGAGCTCAGGATCTCGCGTGTCAGCCGGACATGGTTCGGGGTGGCCCAGGGGCGTGCGAAGCGTGCAGTGTCATCCACGGCCACGACTTCAAACAATTGTTGTTGCATTGCAGTTGTTTCTTGCATTGCAGCGTTTGTCTGCATTGCATTGTCTTTCGCATTGTAGCTTCGCTGCTGGAGCTTGAGCTCAGGATTTCGCGTGCGAGCGGAACGTGGTTTGGGAAGGTCCACAGCAGTGCGAAGCGCGCAGTGTCAACCACGGCGACGACGACACAGTAGCCGTGTTTTCACATTACAAGTTGTTGCACCGCAATGAGTCATCTTTTTTGCTTTTGTGCGGTGTAGTTTTTGTTGCAAGAGCCTGAGCTTAGGACTTCGCGTGCGAGCCGAACGTGGTTTTGGGAGGTGGTGCTTGCATTGCAGCTTGTTGCCATTGCAGTTGTTTCGGTACCGCCCTTGTATGTCGTATATTTTACCTGCTAGGGTTCGGATTCCGCGTGCGAGCCGAACGCGAGTGTGGGAGGTCAGGGAGATGCGAAGCGTGCAGTGTCAACCAGCCCCAACAAGCACCAACGAGTTCCCTAGAGGCCTCACAACATGTTCGCGAGCCAGATGCCGTGGCATCTCGGTCGCAGGGAACGTGTTGCCTCTGCTGCCTCCCGAAGACCCTCAAGACGCCCCCAGCAAGCTTCCAGGACAGCCCAAGAGGCCACCAGTGAGCCCCCAAGAGGCGCCCACGAGCTCTCCAGGAGGCCCCACAACAGCGTCCCCGAGCGAGATGCCCCGGCATCTCGCTCGCGGGCATTCTGGCCCCCCCCCAAGGTGGCCCCTAGAGCCTCCTAGAGACGTTCAAGCGGCCTCCAGCAAGCTGTCAGGATAACTTACGACGCCGACAGAAGGGCCGAAGAGGCGCCGACGAGCTCTTCAAGAAGCCTCCAACACTGGCCACGAAAGAGATGCCGCGGCATCTCGCTCACGGCCAGGTCATGTTACCGCTGGAATCATTGTCCGCGCCTCCCAATAGTTGCCCCAAAGCCCAGACAAACTGCCGAAGAGAGCCGAATGGCTCCGAAGGGGTCCCAATCGACAGCCACATTGCTTCCAACAGGCCACCGAAACGCCCCCAAGAAGCCCACGCGAGGGCCCTGAGGGCCTTCACGTGGGCCCCCGTCGGAGCGCCGTCTCCGCCGCCGTCGCCGATGGCTTTTCCAAAATCTGGATGGCCTGGTGGTTACGTCTGCTCAGTCTGGCGTGGTTGGTCCACTTGGTCTGGTTGGTCTGGTTGGTCTGGGCGGCAGGGCTCTTTCGGATCCGATACGAGTTTGTCTGTTCCATCGATTGTGTCGCACCAGATCCATTTTTCTCTTCTGGTTGTTTGGTCCGTTCGGTTTGATTTGGTCGGTTCGATGGGCTGGCCTCGGTTGGTTGGTTGGCCTGGTTGGTTTGGTATCATCAGGTGTGCTCTGACTTGTCTGGCCTGGTTTTGTTGGTCCGACGTTGCGTTTGTCGCTCTCGTTGGCCATGGTATGACTACTCTGGTCTGGTCTGTGTGTGGCTGCTGCAGTTCGCACGGTTAGTTTCGCTGATTTGCTTGGCATGGCTAGTTTGGGGTAGTTGTTTCGACATCTGGTTGGTCTGGTCTCGTTGGTGTTCTTGGTCTTGCGTGGTTGGGCCACTCGGTCTGGTTGGTCAGGTCGGCAGGGTTTTTTTCGGATCCGATCCAGATTTGTTGGTCTCATCGGTTTGTTTGCGCAGGCTCGTTCTCTTGTCTGGTTGAGTCAGTTGGTTTGCTTTGTTCGGTTTGCTGGTCTGGCCTTTGTTGGTTGGCCTGATTTGCATGGTCAGGACTTCTCTGGCTGGTTGAGTAGTTCTTCTGGTGGGCCTGGTATAGTCTGGTCGGTTTGGCCTGCCTGGTTGATAGATTGGGTTTCGTTGGTGGTCGACTCGTGACTGTACCGGGTCTGCCTGGGACGAGGAGAATCCGTTCCAGAGTGTTCCAGAACGCTCTCAGAGCGTGCGAGAACGCTCTGGGAAGGCCGTGGCGCCCGAGATATCCCCCAGAGCCGCCGGATCTCAGAGATTCTCGATTCATCCTCCCCCGGTGTTATCCTCGTGCGTCGTCTTACCAGGGATGCTTTTTGGTTTTCTTGGGTTCGCCTGCTGTGCAGGATTTGGACGAGGACGAGGAGCACCAGCAAGAGCGGCAGCGGGAGCCAGAGATTACGCGCAAGGCAAAAAAAAAAACACGCAAGGCAAAAAAAAAAGCACCACAGGCAAAAACAACGTTTTTGCCTGTGGAGCGTCGCCGACGCGGAGGGGAGCAGGGGAGCAGGGGAGCACCCCCCCCCGCCTCGCGCGCGCTCTCCGGCAGGGTCCGGGGGCCCGACGCGCAAGGCAAAAAAAAAACGCCACAGGCAAAAAATCAGGTCACGATTCCTTCTTTGGGCCCCAGGAGCGCCACAGGCAAAAACCCAGGTCACGATTCCTTCTTTGGGCTCCAGGAGCGCCACCGACGCGGAGGGGAGCAGGGGAGCAGGGGAGCACCTCCCCGCCCCGCGCGCGCTCTCCGGCAGGGTCCGGGGCCCGACGCGCAAGGCAAAAAAAAGGCGCCACAGGCAAAAAAACAGGTCACGATTCCTTCTTTGGGCCCCAGGAGCGCCACAGGCAAAAACCCAGGTCACGATTCCTTCTTTGGGCCCCAGGAGCGCCACCGACGCGGAGGGGAGCAGGGGAGCAGGGGAGCACCTCCCCGCCTCGCGCGCGCAGTCCGGCAGGGTCCGGGGGCCCGACGCGCAAGGCAAAAAAAAGGCGCCACAGGCAAAAAAACAGGTCACGATTCCTTCTTTGGGCCCCAGGAGCGCCACAGGCAAAAACCCAGGTCACGATTCCTTCTTTGGGCCCCAGGAGCGCCACCGACGCGGAGGGGGGCAGGGGAGCAGGGGAGCACCCCCAGCCCCGCGCGCGCCCGGGGCAGGGCCCGGGGGCCCGACGCGCAAGGCAAAAAAAAAACGCCACAGGCAAAAACCAGGTCACGATTCCTTCTTTGGGCCCCAGGAGCGCCACAGGCAAAAACCCAGGTCACGATTCCTTCTTTGGGCTCCAGGAGCGCCACCGACGCGGAGGGGAGCAGGGGAGCAGGGGAGCACCTCCCCGCCCCGCGCGCGCTCTCCGGCAGGGTCCGGGGGCCCGACGCGCAAGGCAAAAAAAGGCGCCACAGGCAAAAAAACAGGTCACGATTCCTTCTTTGGGCCCCAGGAGCGCCACAGGCAAAAACCCAGGTCACGATTCCTACTTTGGGCCCCAGGAGCGCCACCGACGCGGAGGGGGGCAGGGGAACAGGGGAGCACCCCCCCGCTCCGCGCGCGCTCTCCGGGCTGAGGAGGAAGAGGAGGAGGAGGAGGAGGAGGAGGAGGAGGAGGAGGAGGAGGAGGAGGAGGAGGAGGAGGAGGAGGAGGAGG
>CAUYUJ010015752.1:0-20000 GCA_963575745.1 Prorocentrum cordatum
GCCCGCCCGCCCGACCCGACACGACCCGCCCGTCAGGGTTCTCGCGTGTCAACTCGATAATGCCCCACCCGCCCGTTAGGGTCCGCCCGCCCCACCCGACCCGACCCGCCCGTTGGGGTCCGCCCGCCCGACCCTACCCGACCCGCCCGTTAGGGCACTCGCGCGTGAACTCGATAATGTCCCACCCGCCCGAGCGTCCTGCCGTTAGGTCCGCCCGCCCGACCCGGCCACGACCACTCCCGATAGGGTCCTTCCCGCACGCGTCCCGACCCGACAGGGAGCTCGACGCTCTCGGCGTGTAACACTCGATCATGCGCCCATCTTTCATGTCCCGCCCGTCCGAACCCGACCCGCAACCTGTCCAGGGCCCGCCCGCCCGACACCGACCCGACGCCAGTTGGGTCCGCCCGCCCACCCTAATCCGACCCGATCCGCCCGTTCGGGTCCGCCCGCCCGACCCGTCCTGCCTGTTCGGGATCCTCCCGCCTGACCCGACCCGACCCCACCCGCCTGTCAGGGTACTCGCGTGTCAACTCGATCATGCACCACACTGTAATGTCCCGCCCGCCCGGCTCGACCCGCCCGTTCGGGTCCACCCGCCCGACCCGACTCGACCCGACCCGCCCGTTACGGCACTCGCGCGTGACTCGATTGTGCACCACGCTTTCATGTCCCGCCCGCCCGACCCGGCCCGCCCGCTAGGGTCCGCCCGCCCGACCCGACCCGACCTGCCCGTCGCCAGCGACGTCGTCCTCCTTTTCCTCCTGCTATTTCCGCTCTCGTTCCCGGCCGCGTTCTCGCCTTCGTTTCGACTTGGTCTCCGCTCTCGTTCTCGCATTCGTTCTCGCTTTCGTTTCGCCTTTATTGCCACCTCGTTATCGCATTTGGTCTCGTCATCGTTTCGCTTTCGTTCGCGTTCTCGTTTTCGTTCTCGCCTTCCTTTCGGTTTCGTTCCGCTGTCGTTTCCGACAGCATTCTCGATTTCGGTTTCGCCCAGCGGCCGGGTCTTCCCAAACCAATCGTGTCTTCCCAAACCAAACGGGCCTTCCCAAACCACCCGGGTCGTCCCAAACCACAACGGCCGGGTCTTTCCAAACTAACAGGGTCTTCCAAACCAAACGGGCCTTCCCAAACCACCCGGGTCTTCCCAAACCACAGCGGCCGGGTCTTCCCAAACCAACCGTGTCTTCCCAAACCAAACGGGCCTTCCCAAACCACCCAGGTCTTCCCAAACCACAACGGCTGGGTCTTCCCAAACCAACCGGGTCTTCCCAAACCGAACGGGTTTTCCCAAACCACTTGGGTCTTCCCAAACCACAACGGCCGGGTCTTCCCAAACAGGTCTTCCCAAACCAACCGGGTCTTCCCAGACCTAAGCCCCGGTCTTCCCAAACCGAAGCTCTGGGTCTTCCCATACCAACCAGGTGTCTTCCCAAACCACGAGAGCAGGCCGGGCTTTCCTAAACCACCACGGGTTTTCCCAAACCAACTGGGTCTTCCCAAACCACAACGGCCGGGTCTTCCCAAACCAACCGGGTCTCCCCAAACCACAAAGGCTGGGTCTTCCCAAACCAACCGGGTCTTCCCAGACCAACCGGATCACCCCAAACCAACCGCGTCTTCCCAAACCAACCGCGTCTTCCCGACCCACGAGGCCCAGGTCTTCCCAAACCAACCGGCTCTTCCCAAACCAAGCGGGTCTTCCCAAACCAAACCGGGTCTTCCCAGACCAAGACCTGGGTCTTCCCAAACCAAAGTTTGTTTTGGGAAGCCCCGAGTGGTTTGGGAAAGACGCCCCTCCGGGTCAGCTGGTCAGCTGGTGGAGGCCCGGCTGGTCCACGCGCATCATGCAGCCGAGGAAGCGCACGCCCAGGCCCCCTCGCGCGGCGACGGCCTCACGATCGTGAGGCCTTCGGCCTGTTTTTTGGGGCTCCCGTGGGGCCCTCGCCGAGCCCCGGGGCCGTCCAGAACGGGCCCGGGATGCAAAGCTGGCCCCGGGGAAAGGGATGGGACTTCCAGGGGCCCCGTGCTGTAAAAGTCCAGGCATCGGATGTTCGGGAACATGGATTCGGGCGCTCGGAGGAGGAGGAGGAGGAGGAGGGAGGGATTAACGATGGGCCCCGCTTCCACACGACCTCGGAGCGTTCCGTCGCCAGAGCGGACGGCACTGGCGCCACGCTTCGGGGGGCAGCTTCCCCGAACCGTGGACTCGTCGCCCACGTGCTAGGACCACGGATCCGTAGGGCAGCGTGCGCCCGATTTCGGGAGCGGAAAAGAGGGGGGTGATGACTAGGGGGGGGGGGATATCATGGCGGGGGCCATGATATTTCCCCAAATTTCATGGCGCCTCTTCTTGTTCCATTACGTCCCTGGCCCCCCCCCTGGGCCGCGCACATGCCGCCAGCCATGATTTGCACCCCCCCTTGGACACCCCCCTCTTGGCCGCTCCCGACGATTGTGGATGAAGTAGTTCGCCATCCAATGGCAGCCCTGCAGCCCTCAGCCTTGGGCCATGGGTTTCCAGCTTCGGTCTCGAGTTGGGCGTCCGAGGGCCATGCACCCTCACGATCTGGTCGCGCCGTGTTTCCAGCTCGAGCGACGACGACCCCCTGACGGCCAACGTCTTTCTCAGCTCAGGGCGAAGAGCTTGGGCAGCTTTCGCCTCTGGGGGCCCTCGCCGAGCCCCCTGGACCGCTCAAACGCGCTTTGGGTCGTCGTCGTCGTCGTCGTCGTCGTCGTCGTCGTCGTCGTCGTCGTCGTCGTCGTCGTCGTCGTCGTCGTCGTCGTCGTCGTCGTCGTCGTTCTGGAGGTTTCTGGGGCGTTTTCTGGAGGACCCCGGCCGGGCGCAGCCATGGGACCCTGGCGAGGAGGGGGGGTCCCAGGGAGGGCTTCGAGGACGGACCTGGAGCGGATCTGCCGCGAGAGCGGCCCGGGCCTCCGTCGTCCTGAGCAGGTGGCCGAAGGGCCCCATGTATAATTCGCCCCCTCCTCTTCCTCCTCCTCCTCTTCCTCCTCCTCCTCCTCTTCTGGGCGCGACGGCCCGGAGACATGCCGGCACCCGCTGGATGTTTTTGGAGCCCAGGGCTCGGTGGAGGCCCGGGGGGGCGGACTTCAGCCCGAGCATGAGCACATGCAATGTGGCCCCTGCTTCCCATGACCCCCCCACCGCCCTGCAAGAGTGAGGCCGACTTTTTGTGTGCAAGATTTCTTCTCGGGGTGTTCTCGGGCCCCAGGATCTTCCAATAACCTCAGAATGGGGTCCGAGGGTCGCGCATTGAAGCAAGTCGGGGCGCCAGATGCCTGGAACAGTCATGGCTTCGTTTGTGCCTTCTTCTTGCTCGTCCTCTTTCGATCCGCTGTCGAGACTCTGCGCCATTTTTGTGAAGTTTTCCCCGCTGCGAGGCGCGACGAGGAGGCCGAGCGCTACTCCCGACGGCTCGACATGTGTGGCGGCATCTGAGGACGGGGGGCGCAGCCACCCGCCACTTCCGTGCACCGACCCTGCCCAATTCTGCGCGAGCTGCCCCTGCTGCGCGCGGCCCCGGTGGCGGGGACGGGGCGTGCAGGCCTCGAAGAGGTGCGCCCCGACGCGGCCGACCACGACGATGCGGAGCCGAGGCGCCGCCGCGCGGAGACGGAGGACCCCCTCCTGGCCATGGTCGGCGGACTCCCTCCGCCCACGCGGGATCCCGGGCCCACGACTGGCGCGCGCGCGCGCCCTCGGTCGGCGGCCGCGCACCTCCCGGCCCCGCGGGGGAGGCCGCGGCCCTGGGCGCGCGCGCTGGGCGCGCCCGCGCCGCCCGCGGCGGCTGCGGCCCCGCCGAGCGCCCCCCGCGGGCGCCGCGGCCCCGCCGAGCGGCCCGCGGGCCGCCGCGCGGCCGCGGCGGCGGCCGCGGTGGCCGCCGCCGCCGCCGCTCGGGCGCTCGGCCGCGCGGCGGCGCGCGCCGCGCGGCGGCGGCGGGGCGGCCGGCCCCTCGGCGCGAGGCGTCGGCTGAGGGCGAGGCGGCGCGCCCTCGCGGCTCCCGCCTGCCCGCCCCCCTCCCGCCTAGCTCCTCCCTCCGTGGCTCGTCCCTCCGCCGCTTCCCCCCCACATCCCTCCTCTCCTCCTCCTCCTCTGTCCTCCTCCTCTCCTCCTCCTCCTCCTCCTCCTCCTCCTCCTCCTCTGCCTCTCTCCTCTGTCCTCCTCCGCCTCCTCCTCCTCCTCCTCCTACCTCCTCCTCCTCCTCCTCCTCCTCCTCCAGCCTCCTCCTCCCCTCCTCTCCTCCTCCTCCTCCTCTCCTCCTCCTCCTCGTCCTCTTCCAGCCTCCTCCTCTCTCCTCCTCCTCCTCCTCCTCCTCCTCTCCCTGCCTGCCTGCCTTGCCTGCTTGCCTGCCTGCCTCCCTGCCTGCCTGTCTCCCTCCCTCCCGCCCTCCCTCCACTCCTCTCTCCCTCCCTCCCTCCGCCCTCCCTCCCTTCCTTCCTCCTATCTGCATGGCTTCGCCCTCTGCCGCCGCCGCCCCCCCTTCAGATTGCTTGCGTGGCTACGCTTGGTCGGTAGGTTGGTTGGTTACCTTGTTGGTTGGCTGGCAACTCGGCTGATTTGCTTGTTGTCTCAATCGATGGTTTGCTGGCTTTGGCTGTTTGCTGGCTGGCTGGTTGCGCGAATCTGCAGAACGTGGTATGAGATTTCGGGAGCGCGCTTCCACTGCAACTTACGAGGGTTCGCGGCTTCGGGATCGCGAGTCCTTTGCTACCTCAGTGGATTCGCGCCCTGGGGTCCAGGGCACAGTTTTCAGGAAACGATGGGGGGGCCGAACCCCTTCCCTTCCCCCGAACACATGTTCCAGTACACACAACATTAGTGGAGGGAGGGCGCTTTGGATCCGCCTCCGCGGGGCGGGTCCGTGGCCCCGGGAGCCCTCTCGGGCAAACTTTGGGCTGCCTTGGGCTGTAGGAAGCCAGACGGGGTCAGCAGGCTAAAGCCTGCCAGCATTTTTGGGGCAGCAGCAGCGTGTTCCGCCTGCGTCGCCGGTGGCCGCCGGCGATGGCCGCCGCGTCCCCCGAAGGGCCTCCTCCGCAGCCCGCGCGGCTCGAGCTGGGCCCCCCCCCGCGTCGCCGCGGCGGCCGCCGCGGCCCGCCTCGCCGCGGCCGCCGCGGCGCGCGCGGGCTCGTCGGCGCCGCGAGGGGGGGCGGCGCTCGCGGGGCGGGGCTGCGTCGCGCGGCGATGGCGCTGGGCAGGCGCGCTGGCGGCGGCGACGACGCCGACAGCGGCGCCGATGGCTTCCACCCCGACAGGCGCTGCAGCCTGTCGTGGTCCGAGGGATCCGAGGAGGAGGAGGAGGAGGAGGAGGAGGAGGAGGAGGAGGAGGAGGAGGACGAAAGGGAGGAGGAGGAGGAGGAGGAGGAGGAGGAGGAGGAGGAGGAGGTGGAGGAGGTGGTACACGGCACGGATCCCACCGCTCGTCCTGGCGGCTCCTCGCCGCCACGGCTTGCTTGTCTCGGCAGTTCTGCTCAGAACTCACTCCGGGAGGGGAAGGGGTCCGGGGAGCAGCAGCGGTACGTGTCCGTATGTTTGGCCCCAGCCGAGGGCGGGTCGGGCCCCGTCGTCCGTCGGGGGAGGGGGGGGCAGAAAAGAGGCAAGACAGGCAAGAACACGAGGAAAAAGCAGGCGGAAGAGGGGGAGGGAGGGAGGGAAGGGAGACGAAAACGACACCGAACGAGAAAAAAGACTGGGCACGGCTTCGCACGATTGCAAAAAACCCAGCGCAGAGCCCTTCATGGGGGCGGCCCTCCTGCTGCCGAGGACCTGGGGGAGGGCGGTGTCGAAGGCCAGGAGACCAACGACGGCACAATGTGGAACCCGAAGGAGCCTGTGCCCTCCCCCGGTGCAGGGTAAACCTACACCGGCACGAGGGGCAGCGCGAAAGCTGACCCCTGGGCTGCAGCAGACGCGAAGAGAAACGCCACGAGCCGTGCCCGACAAGAGAAAAAACCCGAAGCACAACGACGGACAGACCATTACTGCCAACGGAAGGAACAGGGGGCGGGGGCGGAGAGCGAATGGGGGGGGGGAAGGGCGAAAACCCCAACGAGAATCAATGCAACTACGCTCCTGCTTTCGTCAGTCTCCCTACCCGTGCCCCCGCTTCGGGGCAGCTGCCTTTCCCGACTTCGCTTTGGCCCCTCTGCTCGGCCCCGAGCTCTTCGCCCGCCCCCGTGTGCCTAGTTTGGCGGAGGGGCGGCGCTTTACGATGGCACGCTGTAGGGCGCCAAGCCGCTGGGCTGGTGACACTGCCTTCGGCGGCGCCTTGCTACCCGCGGGCGGGTGACCCGGGCCAATTGGACCCGCGCCGAGACGAGGTGAGGGGAGGGGGGGGGCGGGGCACGAAGAAGAGGAAGAGGACGACGGAGGAGGAGGGGGAGGAGCAAGGGGGGGAGGGGGCAGAGGAGACGGAGGAGGGACCCCGCCGGTCGGCGGAGGTCTCGGCGCGCCCCTACATTTTACCTCGTGATTCCGCATGGGCCTAGACAGCTGTCCCGGCGGGGGCTCGGGAAATAGCTTGCCGCACTTGCCACACGTGCGGTTCGCCAGACGCGATCCTCGGCACTTGCCTTCATGCTGTAGACGGCCCGCCGCGAGGATTAACACCTCGAATTTGCGGCACTTGGTATATCCTTCGGGAAGGACGTGCTCTGTCACAGTGCATCTGCGAACATGCCAACTGATGTCCTTACTCAGGACCCTCAGGCCGCATTTCTTACATATGTCCGTTTCAGCATATGATAGATCGCAAACCGCTGGTGGTGGCGCCGACCACCGGCCGGACTGCGCTGAGGCGAAACCCCGCCTTCCTACATCGGCAGCCCGGTCGGCCAGCTCATTGTCATGGGCGCCTGTGTGGCCATATACGTGCTCCCAAGTGATTTGACGGTTCTGACGGACCTCCTGCGTGAGCTCCCGGACGGCTTGGGCCAGCTCTTCGTTGGCGCCCGGTGTCCAGATACCCTGCGCCATATTGGCTGCATATTCCGAGTCGTATCGGATGTGCACCGGGACGCCCCCAGGATCGGGGGCTTCCTCTAGCAGCCATTTCATAATCTCGCCTATCGCCGAAAGCTCAGCAGTGTTATTGGTCTCATCGCGTGCCCCTGGCCACCGGTGGTCCCACTGAGCGGTAACGACTGGGGCGTGGAGCACGAAGTCCGGAATCTGACCAGGGGTCTCCGGACCATCGTAGCGAAAAACCACTGCTCCCCACCCCGCTGTTCCATCCTTGCCAGATCCATCTGTGGCAACCCACCAGCCCCGCGGAGGGGCCGGGCAGGGCCCCCGCACAGGGCCCATGACAAAATGGTGATGTACTTGGAGTGCCTGACGAAATTCTAACTTAGCTGGACATCGTGGCTTGTGGAGGCGGAGAGCCTGTAGAAAACCATCTTTTGCAATCTGGGCACTGGTGTGACGCCCATGCGACGAGAGACGGGTCTCGTACAGAGTGTTCATTGTCGTAATGACATGACAACTGATTCCCCGCCGTGAACTGTTGTGAACAAGTTGGGCACGCGTATACCCGGCCCTCTGGAGGCGGACCCCCTCCCTGAGGGGGAGGAGAAGGGGGAGGAGGAGGAGGAGGAGGAGCAGGAGGAGGAGGAGGAAAAGGAGGAGGAGGGGGAGGAGGAGGAGGAGGAGGATCCGCTTCCGGGAGCGCCAGGCCTGGTCTCCACGCACGCAACAGCGCCCGTCGGTTCACGTCGCGGCCCTGCGTGGGGAATGCCTTGTTGATGGAGCTCTGCCAGCCCTTTCGGGACTGGGCCCGGCGAAACCAGTCCATTTCGTCAAACGTGAGCTTTCGGATGCACCTTCGGAGACACGGGATCTGACCGTTCGGATTCGTGTGCTCCTCGACTCCTCCACCGCGGCTGGATATAAAACCGAAGAGGACCTGCTTGGGGGCGCGCCATGTTGGCATCCGAGCGACGTGCCCCAGCCACTGCAGGGACAGCTTGGCGACCTGATCCTCGACGGTCCTCCATTTGGCCGCGGCGTGCATTGCGGCATCTGTCACGTGGTGCTCCCTCATATTCCACACATTCATGCCGAACGCTCGCCTGACCGCATAGTTTGCCACTCTCTGGAGCTTGCGAAGCTCCTCCTTTGTCCACCCCCGAGAACGACAGCTGTAAAGCAAACGGCCCACAACGCAAGATTCGAGCACCTGTAATCTCGTGGGGATGTCTACACCACTGGTCCTGCCCCGGCCGTGTGCGGTGCCCACGGCCCAGCCTTTTGCGATGGCTTGAACAAACAGGCGGGCGGTCGACGCTCGCCGGGCTGTGTCGGCGCTCCGAATACCAGTTTCCATATGTATGGCTCCAATATGTTTCAGCTGGCCAACCTCGAACTCCCTTCTCACGTCATAGGGCATGCGTGGATCCTTTGGAAACGTAACTCTTCTGTTTTTCCCCGATTAACCCTCTCCTCCCAATCCTTCATTGTTTCGATAAGGAGGGGGCGGGCTACTTGCATCTCAGAGTCAAACCCCACAATGGCGGTGTCATCTGCAAACCCCACGTCGCCGATGACGACACGACGAAATCCCAGGTCCTCAGGATGGTCGACTGTATCGGTCCCGCGCTTTCTTCTGCAATCGGCCATCTACCTGGTGCGTAATCTCGAGTCCTGGGGCACGCCCTAATGCCTCAGCCGCGCGTTTGCGTCGGGCTCTGTAATCCGTCATCACCGCGTCGTGATACACATTGAAGAGGGGAGGGGAGGACGGATCCCCCTCCCTGAGTCCTCTCTCGGGGGTCCAGGGGTCCG
Source organism: Prorocentrum cordatum (assembly GCA_963575745.1). Taxonomy (NCBI): domain Eukaryota; class Dinophyceae; order Prorocentrales; family Prorocentraceae; genus Prorocentrum; species Prorocentrum cordatum. The sequence continues at coordinate 8,801 of CAUYUJ010015752.1, forward strand.
ACAGACCACCTAGCACCCGGACCCGACACTCGGTGTGGTTGCGTAGGGCTTTGCAGACTCTGAGCATGCCATCGGGGCACCCTCTGCGCGCTAATAAGGTCCACAGAGCAGGCCGGCAAACGCGGGGGTAGGCTTCTTCAATGTCGAAGAAATCGGAAACCAGTGCTTCCTCATTCCGGAGGGCTGCGGCCTCCTCCACCAGGCGGCGGGTGACCTGTAAAGCGTTGTCCGTGCCCCGGCCGCGCCGGAATCCCGACTGCGACTCTCCCATCCATGGCTCGGACCACACATTTATGCGAGACGCTACCACCCGCGCGACCAATTTGGACCCGACGGACAGCAGGGTAATACCCCGCCACGTGTTCTTGTCCTTTCGGGCCCCCTTCTGCTTCCAGAGTGGAATATTCAACGCTTCTCGCCACTCGCGGGGCCAAGCGGCCGCTTCCTCTCAGTCCTTTGCGGTCACCGCGCAATTCCACATTTTCCTGGCGAGATCGAATACCGCCGCGCGGAACGCCGCACCTCCATATTTTAGCGCTTCCGACACAAATCCGTCCCCCCCCGGTTGTCGCCCTGTCTTCATTTTATTCACACACTGGTCTAGTTCGATGTCGTTGGGTGGCTTTGCGAGCCACCGTTCGGCGGTGGAAACCAGGGGGATGTTTTGCCACACGTGGTCGGCAACCGCCCCAATCGTACCAGAAATCTGCGCGAAATGTTTGCGCCATGTTTCTTTTTCTTTGTCAACATTTTCTGTCGACACGACACCAGAATCCCGACGATCATGGCGCCGATTCTTGAGCTCACCGAACAGTCGGAAGAGCTCTGATTGATCTCCTATCCTGGCGGCTGCAGACGCTTGCGCGCCGATGTCGGTCCAATACTCTCGCTCCCACCGCCTTAAGGTACGACGCCGTTCCCGGGCTACTCTACGACGTTCCGCGAGGGCCGCAGGGGCCCCAGCGTCGTCTGAAAGGGCGTAAGCTACCCTGGTGCGCTCCATGTCCTCGTCGAGGCTCCTCTTTTCCTGTTCGTGGCCCCGTAACCAAGGCACTTGCGCCCTGGCTTGACGCTTTCCCAATACCTGTAATCCCGCTGCACGAGCGATGTCGCACAGTTCCTGCCACCCCAAAGGGGCCGGAAGATTCAGCAGCATATCCGTAGTGAGCCCGGGCCTCTTTAGCCGCCGGGGATGACCCCCGCATCGCCGAATAGTTGGGGACCGCTGGGCGGCTGTCGGTGTGACGGCCACGAAACAACCATCTACCGCTCACGGTAATTCCCACTTCCACCGGCTCGTGGTCCGTATACGCGGACCAAGCCACGATTCCGTCCTCTCGGACGTGCCACACGTCGTCCGAGCGACGGTGTTTTCGGCGTTTTGCCCTCCTTTCCCCTTGCAGCCCCCCGGGGCCGTAGTGCAAGGTGCGCGCGTATCGGAGCTGACTACGGTCTCTCGGTCGGACCATCACGTGGTCTAGCTGGTGCCAAGACCGATACCGTGGGTGGAGCCAGGTGCCGGGCAGCCTCTGGGCGAACGCCGTACTTGCTACGAACAACGCCTCTTCCTGACAGAACGCCAGGAGGTCCACACCCGTTGCCGTCCGACGACGCTCCCCGTGGACCCCCAAAGCCGCTCGTTCATCGACGTCTTGCGGCCTTCCCACCTCAGCGTCCCAATCGCCACCCACCACGAGGAGATTATCTGCTCCCCTGCTCCGTGTCTCCACCCAGCGGACCTCGTCGTAGAAACGCTCTCGCGCCTCTGATTGTTGAGATCCTGACACCGGCGCGTGCGCGCACAGCAAGGACAGCCCTCGCCGAAAACCTTTGCGAGGAAAAATCAATCCCATGCACCTGGTGCTTTTGCGCTCGTGCCCACCTCGCACTACAACCTTGCCCCCCCCCTCCCTCCAGACCCGTGCAAGCTTCGCGTTCAAAACTATCCCCACGCGGCCGCGGATGATCAGAGTCCATTTCTGTCCTCTGCAGATATACTCCCGCACGCCATTGTGAGCAAAGGCCAGATCACTGAGCAGACCATACGACCACCCACGGACCGCCAGGAGGGTCAGGATACACTGGATCTTCGTCTCCGGGTCCCCCACCCCCCCGAAAGCCCCCAGCTTACGAGTGTTCCAGGTGCCCCCAACGAGGGTCTGAGCGCGGGGGCGTCTCTGCTTACGCAAAATGGATAGGCGATGCATTGCCTGAGACCTTTTCCGCAATCTACGCTCCTTTTTGCGAGCCTCGCGAGCCGTCCTCCGACGCTCGCGTCTCTGCGCCCTCTTGGTGGCCCTAAGATTCCTGTCCCGCGGGTGACTGTGGAGGCGGCCACCCCGACTGACCATGGCCACAGCCACCGTCAGCCGACACAGCCGCCCCTCCCCCCAGATACCCTGCCGGCTCGCCGGGGCCAGTGGCGTAGCCGGGATCCCCATTCCCCCTGGCAGCCGAGAAAGGTCCGGAGACCCAACCGCCTCTACCGCCTGATGGTTGGGGTGGGGTGTGAAGTCCCGCCCCCAAACGAGTTTCCCGAAGACTCCGGGGGCGGCTGAGCCGAGAACCAACCGAGAGACCCACCGCCAGAGACCGACAGCCCGTCCCCCACCAGAGATCCAGAGGGGGCGCCCCCTGAGGGGCGTGGGTTAGCCGGTTCCTCGTCCATGGCCCCAGCACCCCTCAACCAAAGCAGGAAACACAATCCGAAGACCCATGGGTTTACTTTCCCCCCAGTTTTACACCTGGACCCATCACCGAGAGAAAACTCAGAGGGGGGGGGAAGGGAACCGTTACCCGCCGACCGCCCGTCCCGGGAGGGGATCCCGGGCTCACTTGGAGGGCCCGCTCCTCCCGCCTTCTCCCTCTCATATCTCGCATGCTAAGATCCACTGGTGCTCAGACTAACTTTCACTCAAAGTCAGTCGCACTCACACTCAGACCCACTCACTGTCAGACTCACGCAAACTCACACTCACTCGCACTAAGATCCACTGAAGCTCAGACTCGCCCGCACTCATACCCACTCATACATAACCAACTTTCGCTCAGATCGACTCGTACTCAGCCAAGAGAGAGAGTCAAGCTCATAACTATACATACAATTTCTTGACGCTTCGGGAATCTGCACCAGCCCATCCAGACCCAGATCGCTAGGCGAGTTGCCTTGATCAGGGAAGTGTGGAGGCATGCAGTGTAACAATCACCGTGGAAGTATTTTTTTCCGGAGGTCTCTTGGAACCGCCTTGGGTCTCTCTTGGGGTCCTCGTGAAGCCAATCGGGGCACTCTTGGTGCCCCTTGGAGGGTCTAGTGACCCTCTTGGGGCTCTTTGGGGGGGGGTTCTGGGGGGCCTCCTCGGGCCGTCTTGGGCCCCATGGCTCAAAAAGAGGGGGGGGGAATACATTCAGCCCCCCCCCCCTCGGAGGCTCAAACATGATGTCTTGAGGCCCTCTTGGGCCGCTCGTGGGGCGCCGCTCTTGTGCGCTCTTAGGGCGCTCTTGGGGCCCTCTTGGGCATCTCTTGGGGCTCTCTTGGGCAGTCTAGAGGCCATCTTGGGGCACCATGAGCCCCTCAGAAGCGAAAGTGCGAAAAGGCAAGTAGCATTAGTTTCCCTCACATTTTGAAGGACTTTAGCATCATGGGGGGATCCTTGGAGGGCTCGGATGGCACTTGAACCGTCTTGGGGCCGCCTGGAGGCCCTCTTGGATACAGTGGGGGCGCGCATCAAGAAACCATATGCTTTTCGTCATGGTATCCTGGGTTTCTTCGCTCCTCGCGCTGCGCGGTGACTTCCGCAGCCGTTGAAGGAGCTGCTGCGTTCAGGGTGCTCCGGGTTTCCCCTCAGGTGCACCTCGCGCCCGGGTTCTCAGGGTTGGGTTTCTTGCGAGGGTTTCTTGCGGCCGCGCCCGCATTGTATGTGTCGGAGGCGATCTTGAACCATCTTGAGGTATCTTGAGCCATCTTGGAGGCCATCTTGGACTCTTTGAGCCACTCTTCAGGCCTCTTGGGTCATCGTGGGTGCTTTGACTACCCGCGGCGCACCCCCCTCACAGGCCCAGGGGGGAGGGGGGGGGCTGGGTAAACCCTTCCACCGAGCAGGGGAAGGAGGGGTTCTGGCAGAGAGGGAGGGAGAGAGAGAGAGAGAGAAATTACTCACTGCGTGGAGCTCCCCATATGTGCATCTCATGTTTCATGTCATGCCATAGTGAGCGTCTGAGATGAGGGTGCCATGCAATGTTTTGTGTCTTGCCATGTTCTATGTCAAGTGACGTCAAGCCAAGGATGTTGGGCATGAAACGAGCAAGCCGCCTGAGACATCCCCACACATTGGCCGCGAACGGGCCCGTGCCCTACCCCCTGGCGGCTCCTTTTAGGGGTGCTGAAATCAGCGCCCCGCCTGAGAAATCCTCACAATCTGCTCTGAAAGCGAAGGATGTTGGGCATGAAAACGAGCAAACCGCCTGAGACATCCCCAACAACTGGCCGCGAACGGGCCCGTGAGAACACCCCTGGCGGCTCCCCTTAGGGGTGCGGAAACCAGCGCCCCGCCTGAGACATCTTCAACATCTGCTCTGAAAGCCAAGGATGTTGGGCATGAAAACGAGCAAACCGCTTGAGACATCCCCACAAACTGGCCGCGAACGGGCCCGTGAAAACACCCCTGGCGGCTCCCCTTGGGGGTGCGGAAACAAGCGCCCCGCCTGAGACATCCTCACAATCTGCTATGCAAGCAAAGGGTGTTGGGCATGACAGCGAGCAAACCGCCTGGGACATCCCCACAAACTGGCAGCGAACGGGCCCGTGTCCTACACCCCTGGCGGCTCCTTTTAGGGGTGCTGAAACCAGCGCCCCGCCTGAGACATCCTCACGATCTGCTTTGAAAGCAATGGATGTTGGGCGTGAAAACGAGCAGGCCGCCTGAGACATCCCCACAAACTGGCTGCGAACGGGCCCGTGTCCTACCCCCTGGCGGCTCCTTTTAGGGGTGCTGAAATCAGCGCCCCGCCTGAGAAATCCTCACAATCTGCTCTGAAAGCAAAGGATGTTGGGCATGAAAACGAGCAAACCGCCTGAGACATCCCCACAAACTAGCCGCGAACGGGCCCGTGTCCTTCCCCCTGGCGGCTCCCCTTGGGGGTGTTGAAACCAGCGCCCCGCCTGAGACATCCTCACAAGCTGCTCTGAAAGCGAATGATGTTGGGCATGAAAACGAGCAAACTGCCTGAGACATCCCCACAAACTGGCCGCGAACGGGCCCGTGAGAACACCCCCGGCGGCTCCCTTTAGGAGTGCTGAAACCAGTGCCCCGCCTAAGACATCCTTAAACTCTTTTGACAGCCAAGGATGTTGGGCATGACAACGAGCAAACCGCCTGAGACATCCCCACAAACTGGCCGCGAACGGGCCCGTGAGAACACCGCTGGCGGCTCCCCTTAGGGGTGCTGAAACCAACGCCCCGCCTGAAACATCCTCACAATCTGCTCTGAACGCAAAGGATGTTGGGCATGAAAACGAGCAAACCGCTTGAGACATCCCCACAAACTGGCCGCGAACGGGCCCGTGACAACACCCCTGGCGGCTCCCCTTAGGGGTGCTGAATCCAGCGCCCCGCCAGAGACATCCTCACAATCTGCTCTGAAAGCAAATGATGCTGGGCATGAAAACGAGCAAACCGCCTGAGGCATCCTCACAAACTGGCCGCGAACGGGCCCGTGAGAACACCGCTGGCGGCTCCCCTTAGGGGTGCTGAAACCAGCGCCCCGCCTGAGACATCCTCAACATCTGCCGTGTTTCGAGTGACTCAGTCTATGAGAAGGTCTGAGTATGTGTAGGTCTGGGTAAGAGTATGTCTGTGTATGTGTACGTCTGGGTATGAGTAAGTCTGAGTATGAGTAAGTCTGTGTATGAGTAAGTCTGTGTAGGTGTACGTCTGGGTATGAGTCAGTCTGAGTATGAGTATGTATGAGTATGAGTATGTATGAGTCTGAGTAAGTCTGTGTATGAGTAAGTCTGTGTATGAGTAAGTCTGGGTATGAGTAAGTCTTGGTATGAGTACGTCTGGGTATGAGTAAGCCTGAGTACGAGTCAGTCTGTGTATGAGTAAGTCTGTGTTCTGGGTGTGTTCTTGTTCTCTGGAGTCGGCGGCGTTCAAGAAATAACAAGAACCCCATCTTAGGAGATGGGGAACAACCAAACTATTGAGAGAGAGAGAGAGAAAGAGAGAGAGAGGGAGAGACACACACATCTCTCTCTCTGGATATATAGGGAGACAGAGAGAGAGAGAGAGAGAGAGAGAGAGAAAGAGAAAGAGAGAAGAAACAAAAACAGGAGGAGAGAAACGCCAAACTCGTTTAACCACTTACGCCCAGAGGGCTGGTGGGATTCATACTCACACGCAGTGACACTGATACTCACGACGCTCAGACTCACTGACACTCGGAGTCACTCACACCCGACGTGCTCACATCCACACTCTCGTACTCAGACTATTCATGCCCTCATACGCTCGTAATGATCCTAGGCTCCACACTATTTGGCAAGCGGCGCATTTGGACGCCTGAAGCAGCAACCGTCAGGGAGCAGGCCGCCAGATTTTGGGTATGTCTCAGGCGCTTTGCTTGTTTTGCCCCCTCCCCTCCCACTCCTCTCTTTTGAGAGCCCCTTGTTCATCGCGATGTAGCAGGCATAGCATATGAGGCACCGCAAGGAGGAGCCGCAAGGGGGTGGGACACTTGCCCGTTCGCTGCAAATTCGTAAGGATGTCTCGAGCGGTTTGCTGGTTTTTTCCCCCGATTCAAGACGCCGGAGCCGAAACCCCCCTTGCAGGCGCCGGAGCGGGGAACAGGTCCCCTTGCGAGCCCCGTGGCCTCCCATACAGATGCCCAAGCGTTCTTGGGCCGCCACAACCTCAATTTTCCTCAGAAGCATGCCGCTTTTCCTACCGCGGATTCAAGTCGCCACTCTGAAAACCATTGCTATCCTAAGCGAACGTGTGCTTTTTAGAAACTCAAGGCGAAAGCATGTGGCTTTGCTATAAACTCAAGTATGGCCCTGACGCGAAAATGTGGTATTCCTTGCGAATTTGTTGCTTCCCTACGCGAGAGCGTGCTTTCCTTAGTGACCTCGTGGTTTTCCTACGCGAAGATATAGTTCTTCAAACGCGAAAGTCTGATCCTCGTCGCCGAGAGTGTGGTAGTCGTATCTGCAGTAGTAGTACGAGTAATCGTAGTAGTACTAGCCGTAGTCGTAGTAGTAGTAGTAGTAGTAGTAGTAGTAGTAGTAGTCGTATCAGTAGTAGTAGTAGTAGTAGTAGTAGTAGTAGTAGTAGTAGTAGTAGTAGTAGTAGTAGTAGTAGTAGTAGTAGTAGTAGTAGTAGTAGTAGTAGTAGTAGTAGTAGTAGTAGTAGTAGTAGTAGTAGTAGTAGTAGTAGTAGTGTAGTAGTCGTAGTAGTAGTAGTAGTAGTAGTAGTCGTAGTAGTAGTAGTAGTAGTAGTAGTAGTAGTAGTAGTAGTAGTAGTAGTAGTAGTAGTAGTAGTAGTAGTAGTAGTAGTAGTAGTAGTAGTAGTAGTAGTAGTAGTCGTAGTAGTACTAGTAGTAGTAGTCGTAGTAGTAGTAGTAGTAGTAGTAGTAGTAGTAGTAGTAGTAGTAATAGTAGTAGTCGTAGTCGTAGTAGTAGTCGTATTCAAAATCGTTATTCGTATTAGTAGTACTCGTCGTAGTGGTAGTAGTAGTAGTAGTAGTAGTAGGAGTAGTAGTAGTAGTAGTAGTAGTCGTAGTAGTAGTAGTAGTAGTAGTAGTAGTAGTGGTCGTAGTGGTCGTTGTAGTCGTAGTAGTAGTAGTAGGAATGGTGGTAGTCGTAGTAGTAGTAGTAGTAGTAGTAGTAGTAGTAGTAGTAGTAGTAGTAGTAGTAGTCTCGTAGTAGTAGTAGTAGTAGTAGTAGTAGTAGTAGTAGTAGTAGTAGTAGTAGTAGTAGTAGTAGTAGTAGTAGTAGTAGTAGTAGTAGTAGTAGTAGTAGTAGTAGTAGTAGTAGTAGTAGTAGTAGTAGTAGTAGTAGTAGTGGTAGTAGTAGGAGTAGTCGTATAGTAGTAATAGTAGTAGTAGTAGTAGTAGTAGTAGTAGTAGTAGTAGTAGTAGTAGTAGTAGTAGTTTAGTCGTAGTAGTAGTAGTAGTAGTAGTAGTAGTAGTATTAGTAGTAGTTGTAGTGGTAGGAGTAGAAGTAGTGGGGGTAGTTGTAGTCGTAGTCGCCGTAGTCGTAGTCGGATTGGTAGCAGTAGTTCTAGTAGTAGTAGTAGTAGTTGTAGTAATAATTGTAGTAGTAGTAGTAGTAGTAGTAGTAGTAGTAGTAGTAGTAGTAGTGGTCGTAGTGGTCGTTGTAGTCGTAGTAGTAGTAGTAGGAATGGTGGTAGTCGTAGTAGTAGTAGTAGTAGTAGTAGAAGTAGTAGTAGTCGTAGTCGTAGTCGTAGTCGTAGTCGTAGTAGTCGTAGTAGTCGTAGTAGTAGTCGTAGTAGTCGTAGTAGTAGTAGTAGTAGTAGTGGCAGCAGTAGTAGTAGCAGGTAACGCCGTGCCCGTCCGCGCCGTGTAGTAGTGAACCGCTGTTCTGAAGATGCGTCGCTGTCTTTCTCTTTCCTTGTCACTGAAGTATATGTTTTAGAGGTTCATGTGGCCGATGTTGGACCCCAGAACATAGATTTACCTTAAGAGTTTGACGCTCGGTTTTCTGTTTTAAGTTGCCCCCCGTCCATATAATCGAGCATGATGGAAGCGAGCGCCGTCTCCGTCTGGGCCCGCCGTGTTCGATTCCGAAGATATTGCATTGCTTTGCATTGGGTTGCTTTGCATTATTTTGCATTGCTTGCATTTGGGTTGCTCAATAGATGTCTGCTGAGGTTGCAATGGGAGCGTACATCATGATGATGATGATGAAGAGGGTGGTGATACTGATTATGATGATGATGACGATGATGACGATGATGATGGTGGTGATGGTGACGATTACTATGATTTCGATGATGAGGATAATGGTGATGACGATGATGACGATGATGATGATGCTGATGTGTGGCGATGATGGTGTTGACTACGACGATGAGGACGATGATGGTGATGGTGGCGATGATGATGGCTATGCTGGTGATGATGATGCTGGTGATGATTGTGATGGTGCTGGTGATGATCACGATTCATGACGATGATGGTGGTGATGATGATGACGGCGATGATGAAGATGATGTTGATGATGCTTCTTATGATGATGCGGATGTTTATGATGATTCCGATGCTGACTATGATGATGATGGTGGTAATCATGACGGGGATTATGCACATGATAACGTACTCAATTCGGCCGCGCGGATCAATGCTCGTCCCTGGGCGCTTGCATTCGGCATGCGCGCCCAGGGAGCCCTCGGGCCCCCAGGGCAGGCGGGGCGACGAGGGAACCTTCGAACGCTCCAAGAATTCCTGCGCAAGGATTCCTTAGGATTCTATTAGGATTCGCTGAGGATTCGGTAGGATTCCTTCGGATTCCTTAGGGTTCCTTCGGGTTCGCTAGCATTCGTTCGAATTCCCTTAGCATTCGCATGTTAGGATTCCCTTAGGATTCCCTCAGGATTCCTAGGCGCTCGTACACTTTCAGGGATTCCTGAGGCGCGCAAGCGCGAGCCGGGACGGGGACGGCGTGCGGTCTGCGCAAGGGTTCCTTAGGATTCCATTTTTGGACTCGCTAAGAATTCGGTCGGATTCCTTAGGATTCCTTAGGATTCCTTCGGATTCGCTAGCATTCATTAGCATCCCCTTAGGATTCGCTAGCATTCCTTCAGGATTCCCTTAGGATTCCCGCAGGATTCCGAGGCGCTCATGCACTTCAGGGATTCCTGAGGCGCGCATGCGCGAACCTGGACGGGAACGGCGTGCGGTCTGCGCGAGGATTCCTTAGGATTCCTTAGGATTCGCTGAGGATTCGGTCGGATTCCTTAGGATTCTTGATGATTTCTTCGGATTCGCTAGGTTTCCTTAGCATTCCCTTAAGATTCGCTAGTTTTTCAGGATTCCCTCAGGATCCCCTCAGGATTCCTAGGCGCTCATACACTTCAGGGATTCCTGAGGCGCGCAAGCGCGAACCCGGACGGGAACGGCGTGCGGTCTGCGCAAGGATTCCTTAGGATTCCATTCGGATTTGCTGGGGATTCGGTAGGCTTCCTTAGGATTCCTCAGGATTCTTTCGGCTTCGCTAGGTTTCCCTAGGATTCCCTTCGGATTCGCTAGCATTCCTTCAGGGTTCCCTTAGGATTCCCTCAGGATTCTTAGGCGCTTATGCACTTCAGGGATTCCTGAGGCGCGCAAGCGCGAGCCCGGACGGGAACGGCGTGCGGTCTGCGCAAGGATTCCTTAGGATTCCATTGGGATTCGCTTTGGATTCGGTCGGATTCCTTAGGATCCCTTAGGGTTCCTTTGGATTCGCTAGCATTCATTCCTTCGCATTCCCTTGAGATTCGCTAGCATTTCAAGATTCCCTCAGGATTCCCTTCAGGATTCCTAGGCGCTCATGCGCTTCAGGGATTCCTGAGGCGCGCAAACGCGAGCCCGGACGGGAACGGCGTGCGGGCTGCGCAAGGATTCCTTTGAATTCCATTAGGATGCGCTGAGGATTGGGTAGGATTCTTTAGGATCCTTTAGGGTTCCTTCGGGCTCGCTAGCATTCCTTAGCATTCCCTTTCGGATTCGCTTGCGTTCCTTTAGGACTCCCTTAGGATTCCTTCAGGATTCCCAGGCGCTTATGCACTTCGGGGATTCCTGAGGCGCGCAAGCGCGAACCCAGACGGGAACGGCGTGCGGTCTGCGCAAGGATTCCTTCGGATTCCATTCGGATTCGCTGAGGATTCGGTCGGATTCCTTAGGGTTCCTTGGGGTTCCTTCGGGCTCGCTAGCATTCCTTAGTATTCCCTTCGGATCCGCTAACATTTCAGGATTCCCTTAGGATTCCCTCAGGAATCCTAAGCGCTCATGCACTTCAGGGATTCCTGAGGCGCGAAAGCGCGAACCTGGACGGGAACGGCGTGTGGTCTGCGCAAGGATTCCTTAGGCTTCCATTAGGATTCGCTGAGGATTTGGTAGGATTCCTTAAGATTCCTCAGGATTCCTTCGGACCCGCTAGCATTTCTTAGGATTCCCTTCGGATTCGCTAGCATTCCTTTGGGATTCC
>CAUYUJ010015752.1:26845-54345 GCA_963575745.1 Prorocentrum cordatum
ATGATGATGATGATGATGGTGATGGTGATGATGATGATGATGATTATGATGATGATGCTGATGATGATGATGATGATGATACTGATTTGGATGATGATGCTGATGCCCATGATGATGCTGATGCTGATGCTGTTGCTGCTGCTGCTGATGATGATGATGATTATGATGATGATGCTGATGATGATGCTGATGATACTGATTTGGATGATGATGCTGATGCCCATGATGATGATGCTGATGCTGATGCTGATGCTGTTGCTGCTGCTGCTGCTGCTGCTGCTGATGATGATGATGATGATGATGATGATGATGATGATGATGATGATGATGATGATGATGAGTATGATGATGATGATGATGATGATGATGATGATGATGATGATGATGATGATGATGATGATGATGATGATGATGATGATGATGATGATGATGCTGAGGAGGAGGAGGCGGAGGAGGAGGAAGAGGAGGAGGAGAAGGAGGAGGATGAGGACCAGTGTAAAACCAAGACCCATCAACGATGTTGCAAACAAGTCTCCCTCGAAGTTCCCTCTTCATGGGCCTCTACAACAATTTGGTTGATGGCATTCGGCCCATCCCGCCACCGTGCCTGGGTTGTGGGTCAGAGTCTCCGCTCTCGGGGGCCTCTTGGAGGCAGTTTTGGGGTCTCTTGGGTGCCTCCCGGTTGCCTCTTCGGGGTCTCTTCGGGGCCTCCTGGGGCCTCTTGTGGGCGCTTGGGCCCTCTCGGGTACCTTTTGAGGGTCTCTTGGGGCCTCCTGGGGTCCCCTCGGGACCGAGGTCTCGGAATGTACGTGGGGTCACCATCTGGGCCCCCTCTTGGAGCCGTCTCAGGGGCCCCTTGGGCCGCCTTGAGCGCCTCTTGTGTCGTCTTGGGGCCCTCTCACGTAGGCCGTTTTGGGGCCCTCTTGGAGGCCTCTTCGGCCGTCTTGGGGCGATCTTGGGGGCCTCTTGGCCCAGGCGAGAACGCCAACATCCTTCAACAACCCAAGGCTACTTCATGTTTTTTTGCCTCTTGGGGCCCTCTTGGGAAGGCATTTGGGGCCCTCTTGGGGCTCTCTTGAGGCGTCTCGGAGGCTTTGTGGGCCGTCCATGGGCCGTCCATGGGGCGATCTTTGGGCGTCTGGGGGGACCCACCCTCTTGTGCCGTCTTGTAGGCCTCTTGGGGCCCTCTTGCCTTGTCTTTGCGCCCAGATCGGCCCGAGAAAGTCATGCGGGCAGACGATCCAAGGCCCACTGGGGCATGCGGGTGAGCCCAGGGGAACCGCGGCAAGCCCAAGAACATTCGTGAATTCGGGGTCCGGGAACCTTACGAACCCGCAGGATCGAGGATTAAGGCTAAATGAAGTGGGCAAAGAACCTGAGGACACGCCCACTCCACGCCCAGCTGCACGGTGGCGGATTGTCATTGCGGGAAGTACCCCATTGAAAGATAGCCGCCTGAGAGTCCTCAACTTTACCAGAACGCCATTCCTGGGACTTCAACGCCGCCAATCAACGTGGCTGTTGCGCCCTGACAATCCTAGGTCGCGTCAGAGCACCAGCCCTAGGGCTTCACCACCGCGAACCAACGTTACGGTTGCGTCCTGGCAATCTTAAATCGTACCAGTAACACGCTAGTCCTGGGACTTCAAGCTTATGATCCTTACAGTTGCTGCAAACTGTTAAGACGAATGCGCACGGCGTGAAGGCGAAAGCAACATTTTTAAAACCACCCGCCACCCATCCTTGAAACTGTTGCGCATTTTAAGACGATTGTGCGCGGCGCTGAGGCGGGAACAACTTTTTTTCAAAGGACCCGCCCTCCATCCTTAAGTCCGTTGCATTATTTTGAGACGAGCGTGCGCGAAGCGAAGGCGTCGGCCCCATTTTGAAAACCGCCCACCCTCCATCCTTGAAGCTGTTGCACGTTTTAGCTTCAGGACCACAAATGGTGAGAAGGTCTCAGGCCAAACGCCTGGCCCGCTCTACCGACGCGTCTGCGGGTGCGAGAGGGAGGAGTTTTTGAATAGGGAAATGGGATGGAGGAGGAGGAGAAGAGGAGGAGGAGGTGGAGGAGGAGGAGGAGGGAGGACGAGGAGAAAAACGACGATGAGGAGGAGGAGGAGGAGGAGGAGGAGGAGGAGGAGGAGGAGGAGGAGGCGGGAGGAGGAGGACGAAAGGGAGGAGGAGGAGGAGGAGGAGAGGAGGAGGAGGAGGAGGAGGAGGAGAGGAGGAGGAGGAGGAGGAGGAGGAGGAGGAGGAGGGAGGAGGAGGAGGAGGAGGAGTTGGGAGGAGTGAGGAGGAGTAATGAGATTGGCTCTGCCCCCGCCCCCGCCCCACCGCCGCAGTCAGCACCGGAGCCTGTTCCGCGAGTTCTTCAACCCGTCTTTTCAGAAGACGCTGGCCCTCGTGGACTTCGGCGGCGCGCAGAACCCCTCCTCCTCCTCCTTCCTCCTCCTCCTCCCTCCTCCTCCTCCTCTCTCCTCCTCCTCCTCCTCCTCCTCCCCTCCTCCTCCTCTCTCGTCCTCCCCTCCTCCTCCTCCTCCTCCTCCACCTCCTCCTCCGCCTTCTGACTCCCCCTTCTCCTCCTAGTGCTCATTTTGGCTCAAGCAGTGCGCCGCAGGCCCCGCCGCCTTTCCGCCTTTCCTGGGTACGCTGACGGGGATTGAGCTTCGTGGCGTTGTGGAGGTCGCCCGAGGAGCCCTCCTCGCAGCTCATGCCGCCTCCGGCCTGGCGGCCTCCTTCGGCCGCCCGCCTGCTGCGGCCCGCGGAGGGCCTGCTGCTGCGCGCGCCGGTCGCTGACCTCGCCACGAAGCAGGCCGCGTTGGCGGCGGAGGCGACGCCGTCCGACCCTGGCGCTTGCGCGCGGCGCCTACAGAGGCGGCCGCGCGGGCGCGGCCGCGCCAGGGGAGGCGCACGGCGCAGACAGATGCGGCCGCGCAGGCGCGGCCGGGCCGGGGGAGGCGCGGCCGAGCTGGGCCGCGGGCCGCCGCGCTGCCCAGGGGTGGCCCCCGGCCCAGGCGGCCGCGGCGCCGCCCGCGAGGCAGCAGGCCGAGCACGCGATGACGGCGGCAGCAGGGCTGACGCCCTGCCCCCGAGGCGAGCGGGGGCCGCCGCCGCGGGAGCGGGCGATCGCGAAGCAGCGGCCGCCGCGCTGCCCGAGGCTCGGCTGGAGGCGGGAGCTGCGGGCGCTGGGCGCGGAGGTGGGCGCTGCTGGGCGTGCTGACCTCGCTCGGCGCCTCGTCCTGGCCTCCGGGTGGCCCATCGACGACGTCGGCGTGGAGCTCCGCCGCGCCATGCTGGTGGTGTTCAATGTGTTCGGCGGCCCGCGGACGCAGGGGGCCCTGGGAGTGCCTCTTCAGGGGCTCCGCGGTGCTCATGTGAGCCGTTTTTCTGGCCCCTCGCCGCCGCCCTCCCTTCCTCCGCCCCCTCCGCCTCGACCTTTTCAGCGGCTCCGCGGTCCTCGCCGCCGCCCCCGCCCTCCGTCCCCTGTCCGCCTCCAGATGGGCCGTGGAGCGAGCGTATTTTCCCCCTGGGGTCTCCTGACCAAGTCATTTTTTGATGTTGCACGGACATGGATATGCATATGTGATTGTTGCGTTCTGCCTGACCGAAACCTCCCCCTTCTCCTCTTCCTCTTTCCTCTTTCCTCCCCCATTTCTTTCTCCTCATCATCCTGCCCTCCTCCTCCTCCTCCTCCTCCTTCTCCTCCTCCTCCCCCTCCCCCTCCCCCTCCTCCTCCTCCTCCTCCTCCTCCTCCTTCAGGTCTGGGATGTTTTGGGTGACCGGTTTCGAGTTGATTCGTGTCATGGGCGGGAGGGCTGGGGCAGCATTCCAAGAAGACAGGGGGCCTGTCAGAAGGGCCTTGTCCTTTCTCAGAGGCTTCGAATGATATATCATTGGAAGGCATGGGGTTCTAAGGGGGAGGGTGCTTTCTTAGCAGGCCGTCCCCGTCGCCCTATTAGTCAAACCGCATCATGCGGATGAGCAATTTGCCAGAGGTAATTGCCCTTGCATCCTTGTCATTTCGGCCCGCCCTTGGTCGCCGCCGTTGGCCAGCCCCACAAAGTGGCTTCAGCTTGAGTGTCCGGTGGCCTCGCATCTTTACGCGCGCCTCCCCGTGAGATCCTGTCGCGCTGTACCCCCCGAGTGCGCGCCGACGAGGATGAGCAGAAGAAGGAGAGCTTCCTCAAGCTCATAGAGAGGCCCTTCCGCCCGGCTCCCGCCGCCGCCGCCGCACCTCGCGCGGCTGGTGCCGTGGCACGGGGCGCCGGTGGATCCCTAGGGGGGCGGAGAGGGATGCGGAGGGAGGCTTGGCATCGCTCGGACGTGTGCATTTTTTCTCGGCGAGGACCATCGAGGAGCATGTTTGATCATATAGCGAAAGAAACGCACGAAATCGAAAAATGCACGGGGAATGGACGTCCGAGCGATGGCGAGGAGGAGGGTGAGCGACAGGAGGAGGTGCCCCAGGATCACCCGTGGACAAAGACAGCGGTAAATCGTCCCATGGCAGGCCCCAGCTGCAGCTGACTGGTTGTCGCTTGCTTGGTTTGCTCAAGCTAGACATCTTCATTCGGGCCTGATTGTTCCCAACCATCCTGTGGTGTTGGGTTTTCGTTTTGAAGAGACGGTTCCCGCGTTCCTCCTTCCGCCTCCCTCCCCCCTCCTCCCCCTCCCCCTCTCCTCCTCCTCCCTCGTCTCTGCGCTTCGCCCACCCAGTACAGCGTTTCGTGGCCCCATAGGGAGCTCCACCGAAGATCCAGGTGGGACCGCCCACAGCGTCAACCATCACCCAGCTCAGCCCTTCCTCCCTGCGTTCCACCCGCCCAGTACAGCGTTTCGTGGCCCCATAAGGGGGCTCGCCCGCATGCGTCAACCACTACCCAGCGCAGCCTTTCCTCCCTGCGTTTCACCCATCCACCCAGTACAGCGTTTCGTGGTCCCAGAGAGAGCTCCACCGAAGGTCCCAGTGTGACCGCCCGATGCGTCAGCCACCACCCAGAACAGTCTTTCCTCCCTGCGTTTCACCCACACAGCAAGCGCTTCGTGGCCCCAGAGAGAGCTCCATCGAAGGTCCCACTGGGACCGCCCGCATGCGTCAGCCACCACCCAGAACAGCCTTTCCTCCTTGCGTTTCACCCACCCAGTCTAGCTTTTCGTGGCCCCAGAGGGAGCTCCACCGAAGGTCCCAGTGGGACCGCCCGCATGCGTCAACCCCTCCCCAGCACAGCCTTTCCTCCTTGCGTCTCGCCCACCCAGTACAGCGGTTCATGGCCCCATAAAGGGGGTTCCCCCGAAGGTTCCAGTGGGACCGCTCGCATGCGTCAACCATCACCCAGCACAGCCCTTCTTCCCTGCGATTCACCTACCCAGTGCAGCTCTTCGTGGCCCCAGAGGGAGCTCCACCGAAGGTCCCAAGTGACACCGCCCGCATGCGTCAACCACCACCCAGCACAGCTTTTCGTGGCCCCATGGGGGGCTCCACCGAAGGCCCCAGTGGCACCGCCCGCATGCGCCAGCCACCACCCAGCACAGCTTTTCGTGGCCCCATGGGGGGCTCCACCGAAGGCCCCAGTGACACCGCCCGCATGCGCCAGCCACCCAGTACAGCGTTTCGTGGCCCCATAGGGAACTCCACCGATGGTCCCAGTGGGACCGCCCGAATGCGTCAGCCACCACCCAGTAGAGCGTTTCGTGGCCCCATAAGGAGCTCCACAGAAAGACCCGAGTGGCACCGCCCGCATGCGCCTTCCACCACCCAGTATTCCATTTCGCGGCCTCAGTGATTGGGAGCTCCACCAAGCCCCTGTGGCACCGCCCGCATGCGTTTCCCCCCGCCCGGTACAGCGTTTCGTGGCCCCGTAGGGAGCTCCAGTGGTCCGCCCGCAGCCGACCCCCCACCCAGTGCAGCGTTTCGTGGGCCCATAGGGAGCCCTACCGAAGGCCCCCTTGGCATCGCCCGCATGCGTCCCCCCTCCTAGTACAGCGTTTCGTGGCCCCTTCGGGGGCCCAACCGAAGCCCCCAATGGCACCGCCCGCATGCGTCGGCCACTGCCCAGCACAGCGTTTCGTGGCCCCGTAGGGAGCTCCACAGAAAGGCCCCAGTGGCACCGCTCGTGGCTCCATCGAGAGTTCCAGCGAAGGGCACCGCCCGCCTGCGTCCGCCACGCCCAGTACAGCGTCTCGTGGCCCATAGGGAGCCCCACCGAAGGCCCCAGTGGCACCGCCCGCATGCGTATCCCCCACCCATTTACGGCACGTCCCTCACGCGTTCCGTGGCCCTATAGGATGCTCCACCGAAAGCGGCACGCACAATCGCACATGGCTGGGCCCTTCGCCAGGCTGATCTTCACAGTTGCGGGTCCATTGGATGACACCTGGGCCAGTTCCCACAGCACGTGCCCCACATCGGAAAGCATGTGAAAAGGGTCCACTTCACGGGCGGGCACCGTGACCAGCCTGGAACATATCCCTATCCCTATGCCGGGCACCTCCCCATCACGATGCCAATCCTAGGGATCCCCTTCTTTTTTGAGGGCGAATCCCTAAGATGCCATCGCCTTTTGGCGTGCCAATCCTAGGGACAGGGATACGTTCGAGGCTGGGTAACACTGGGCGAAAACGTCGGCCGACTCGCCCCGCGCGCGCGGCGTCCACGCGGCGCCCACGCGCGGGCACCTCGTGAGGCCTCGGCTCCGCCGCCCCACCGCACGAGGCGCCCACGAGAGGTGCCCACTGGGCGGGCGCCAGGCGAGCCGCCCCGCGCACGAGGGGCCCCACGAGGCGCCCCGCGGGGCGCCCACGGGGCGGGCACCCGGTGAGGCCTCGGTGGAGCGATCCACCTCCTCACGCAGGGCTCGTTTCGCTTCCCCCGATTCGATTCGATCCGATTTCGATGGCCTCCGATTCCGATTCGATTCGACTTCGGACTCTGATTTGGGCTCCGATCTCTCAATGGAGGTCTGCTGGCCTGCCGATCTCCGTCGATTCGACTTTTCCCGACTCGACTGCCGATTTTCGCTGATCCGACACATTTCGATCGCCGATCCGACTTATCGATTCGATCCTGGGCTCTCCTGTCACGGAACAGAAGAAGCAGAGACCCGAAGTGCCAGCACCGCTGTGGGGACCGCATCCGTTCGGGGTGCTTTGTCTGCCAGAGGGGGCGAGGCTGGCCCGCCCGCACAGCAGCACGGTGCGAACCCTCAGCTATCCTTGAGGGTTTCGCCCCCTGCCGCCGGCCCCCTCTGCACGCGTCCCGGCGCCGCCTTGGCGCATCTGGGAATATCATGCGGGGGCGGATAGGAATCATCAGCGCATATTGAGACGTTGGCGCTATCGAAGACGCTTACGGCGAATCACCGCCGCCCCCTGCCTTCTAGAATCGCCCATGTGGCCGAGCGATGTGGCAAGAGCTCTGCCAAGCTATCGGACCATGTGTTCTCCCAGCGGTTGTGGAAACCCTTCGGGGAACACTTGGGGGAGGATGGCGGGGAAGATCAGGAGGAGGCCGGAGGAGGAGGTTCAGGAGGAGGAGGGGGTGGCATCTTGGGAGCCTCCGGGGACACTTTTGGGGCCTCGTGGGAGCTTCCTGAGAGCCTGTTGGAGGCATCTCGGGGACCCTCTTGGAGGCCTCTTTGGGGCCTTCGGGGGCTTCTCGGGGGCCTCTTTGGCCGTCCTGGTGGGTTCCTGGCTCGTCTGACGCCGTCGGAAGCCGTCTTGGGGGCCTATCTGGGCCGACTTGGGGCTCTCTTGGGGTGCTCCAGGGCCGTCTTGGAGGCTTTCTTGGGCGTCGTGGAGGCCCCTAATGCCCTTGGGCCGTCTTGGGGCACCTCCTGGGCGAGGGGGCCGTAGCTCCGCTTCCGCCCGCCGCTGCGCGTGCGAGCATGCGCGGGCTAGCGCGGCCGCAGGGATGCACCGGCCAACGCCGAGCGCTCCTTGTAGTCGCCGCCGCATGGGTTTTGCAAGCCAAATTGCGGGTGGGTGGGTGGGATGTTTGCAAGGGCGTGGGATTTGCCAACTCATCCCGTATAACAAAATAGCGTGCGCGCGCGTTTATCACGCATCAGCAGTTTTCAGGAATCCCCTGCCAACGATGGGACGAAGTGCGCGCGCTCGCGCGTCGTCGCGCGCGCATGCCAAAATGCCTCAGGAGCCTCATACTTCGCGTGGCTTTCAACACCGAGGGGCACCACACCATATAAAACACACGGTTTCGCAACAAGGATCTTCAACAAATGCATGTGCCCGCGCTCTTGCGAATTCTTAAGACATCGGGTTGTCAACATTTTTTTACAACATGCTATCAAATGGGCCTATCGCGCTCGCGCGTCGTTCGAGCGCCTTCTACGCGCGTGCTGTCGCAAGAATCCCTTGCAAGAAAAGGGGGCGAAGTGGACGCGCGCGCGTCGTCGCGCGCGCATGCCGGAATCCGTCAAGAACCTAAGGTTCCGGAAGGATTTCGAACACGAGTGTCCCGAAACCATACCAAAACACATGGTTTTGTAACATCCGTTCCAACAAAAAATCCTGCGATCGCAGTCTGGATTATTCTTAAGAAAACCATTGATTTTGAAACATTTTCATCAAATTCTGCCAAGCGGGCCTCTCGCGCCGCGTGTCGATTCTTTCGGGCGCCCCTGCGCGCGTGCTGGGGGGGGGGGCACGATCCGTGTCAAATCATATCACGCGGGCCACTGGCGCGCGTCAATTACTCCGACGGTAGGACCCCTCATGAGAATCTGTCTAGCTTGCCCTTTGCCCTTTCCCCCTCCCCCTGGCGCAATCCCTCCTCTCGCCCTCTGCTCTGCCCTCTCCTCCTCCTCCTCCTCCTTCTCCTCCTCCTCCTCCTCCTCCTCCTCCTCCTTCTATTTCTCATCATCCTTCTTTTCCTTGTCCTGCACCACCTCCACCTCATCATCACCCGCCCCCATGCCCCTGCTCTCCTCCTCGTCCTCCTCCTAATCTTCTCCACGTGCACCTCCCCTTCCCCCTGGTCGGGGCAAGCAAATCGATTTTCCTCGGCGCCGTCGCCGCGTCGGCCAGCACGCGCGCGTTTGCCGACGGCTAGATCGCGAAACCGTCGGGACAACCCTTCGGGCCAGGCCGTTGGGACAACCTCGCAGGCCGCAGGGGCGCGGGAGCCAGCCATTGGGACAACCCCGCGGGCCTCCAGGTGCGCGCCGCGGCGTTCAGGCGGGTGGCAGCACGAAGCCCAGCTCTGCCGCGAGCTGCTCCGCCTCAGCCCTGGAGTCCACCGCTCTCTTGTCGAACTCTTGGAGCGCCTTCCGCAGTGACGCCGGCGGCCCGCGCTCCAGGAACTCTCGCGCGGGCGGCCGCAGGATCAGCATGTTCCGCATGCGCGTGGCGCGGGAAAACATGACGTAGAGGTGCAGCCACCACATCTCGTCCGACATGCCCGTGCGGCCAGCGCAGTCGATGGTGACGCCCTTGCGCAGCGTCTGGCCCTGCGACAGCGTGGAGGTCAGGTAGGACGCGTGCGTCAGGGTGATCCCAGAGCGGCGCACACTGTGCGCCCCCGAGCTTTGCCACGTGAGCTCCTGTTCGCTGGGCCTGAACATGAGCAAGCTCCTCGCCCGCGCCTTGGCCTCGCCGTCGTCGTCGGCGGCATCGGCGCCCTGCTGCAGCACTTCGGCGACCTCCTTGGTGATCGGGGACTCCTGGAAGCCGTGCACCTGCAGCCAGATTCCCTGCGGTAGGTAGCGGGGGCGGAAAAGCTGGCCCG
Organism: Prorocentrum cordatum; assembly: GCA_963575745.1. Taxonomy (NCBI): domain Eukaryota; class Dinophyceae; order Prorocentrales; family Prorocentraceae; genus Prorocentrum; species Prorocentrum cordatum. The sequence goes on from CAUYUJ010015752.1 coordinate 36,591, forward strand.
GCGCGCACTCCTCGTAGTCCCGCTCGTCGTCTGCGTGAAACTCGAAGGACACGATGGTGGCCCGTTGCTCCTGCACGAGGCCCAACTTCTTCTTCAGCTCCTCCTGCACGGCCGTGGACCGAACCTCCATGCCGACGTGTGCCGGTAAGACGCCGTGGATATCCCCCGTCTTGTGCATGTTGGGGACGTTCAGGAGGCGCCGGCTTGCGTCTGGGTCGCCCTTAATCGTGCCGCACTCGTCCACGGCCTGCAAGAAATCGAGGGGCACGCCCAGACGCCGAGCGTCGCGACGAGCACGCGTGTTGATCCACCCGGCAGCGTTTCCCAGTAGATGCCCATGCCGTAGCCGAGCAGAAAGTTCTCGTTCTGGTGCCGTGGGTCCAGGACGCCGTGGTTGTCAGAGGCCAACGTCTTCTCCCAGGCAGACCAGACCTCTGGTGGGAAGCGCTTGCCCTCGCGCATGCAGCCCAAGAGCGCGATCAGAGGGTCCCCTGGCTGGAAGCGCTATGTGCCCTTCAGCTCGAAGACGCAGGGGGTCTGAGAGAAGACCTTGATGGCGTGCTGGATCTCCACCGTCGGCGGCTCCGCGTACTTGTACGACCCGTCGTTTAGGAGCTCGTTCGCGTCCGTCAAGAGCCCGATGCTGCCGGTGGGCTTCAGCTGCAGGCGAATTCCCGAGGTGCAACACGATGGGGACGCGGCCGAAGTGGTGGTGCGGCCTCTTGTAGGTGGACTCCTGCGCGTCGTGCGTGTCAGTGCGCCCGTGGCAGGCGCGAAGGTCCAGCGCGTTGTACAGAGCAGCTGCCACCATGCTTGCCTCCTCGATGACCAGGACGCGGACGTGCTCCCACAACCACTGCAACCTCTTCTGCATGCCCCCCGGCTTCATTTTCGCGTTGATGTACTTCTGGACTCGCTGGGCGCAGGCGTTGTGCAGCGTTCTGGCCTTCACCGTCTCCGTGGAGATGTTCTTCGCCTGCGCGTTCGAGGAGGCCACGACCATCATGGCGCCGTTGTCCTGCGCCGACGAGGGCCGCAAATACTCCACCACTGGGAAGACGATCTTCTGCACCACGTGCGTCTTCCCCGAGCCGCGCCGGAGAGCACCGGAGGGCAGCATTGCGATGGGTTACCACCCCCGGCCCGGACGCAAGGGTTTCCCCCTGCGCCCGGCCGCCGCTTCGGCCGAGGATGGGTTACCACCCCCGGCCCGGACGCCAGGGTTTCCTCCTGCGCCCGGCCGCTGTCGTCCTCCTCAATTCCTGTTCCTCGTCCTCGTCCTCCTCCTCTTCCTCCTCCTGCGCCTCAGGTCCAGCTCGCATGCTTCGAGCTGGCTCAGCGCGGGGATTCCCGCGGGGACAGGCCGGCGGGCTCCCGCCTGACTTCCTCGCAAGTCACTCACAGACGAGGCTCCCGCTTGATACATCCTCCTTATTCAAGCCTTCCGGAGGCCATACGTGACGACAGCTACACGTTTCGGACGACCCGCCTCGGATTAAAAACATGAAGTGCGGGCCCCATAGGGAGAGGCTTCCCGCCTGAGACTTCGTCGCAATTCACTCACAGACGAGGCTACCGCTTGATACTTTTTCCAGATTCGCGCCACAGGGGCCCCAAAGTGACGACAGTTACACGTTTCGGATGACCCGCCTCGGATTACCAACATGAAGTTCGGGCCCCAGAAGGAGAGGGCTCCCGCCTGCGACTTCGTCGCAAATCACTCACAGACGAGGCTCCCGCCTTATATTTCCTCCTTATTCAAGCCTGAGGATCCCAAAAGTGACAACAGTTACAGGTTGGGGATGACCCGCTCGGATTACCAACGTGAGGTGCGGGACCCACAGGGAGGGGGCTCCCGCCTGAAACTTCCTCGCAATTCACTCGCAGACGAGGCTCCCGCTTGATACTTCCTCCATCGTGGGCTGTCTTGGGATGCCTTGCGGGCCGAGACCCTCGAGGGGCCATCTTGGGCGTCTTGGGGCACTTCTGGCCCTCTCGGGCTCTCTTGGAGCTCCCCCCAGGTGCTCTTGGGGAGCTCCACGGGAGTCCCGGAGCGCGCGCCCAGGAGTTCCAGCCTCCGCAGCCTGGACTTGCAGGGATGCTGCCAGTGTGCCTTTCTCATCCTGGGACCCCCAGGGGCCACTGCGCAAGCGCATGGAGTATGCAAGCAGCAACTCAGTACGGGATGTGAAAACGACCACAGCCACTGTTTTTCTTTTGTTGCCGCCTTCCAGCCAGCAGAAACAAAAGCAGTGGTTGTGGTCATTTTCGTCATGCTTGGCACCAGGGAAATGACCACAACCACTGCTTTTTCGGCCGGCTGGAAGGCGGCGCAAGCAAGAAACAATGGTTGTGGCCACTTTCCCGTCCCGCACTCAGACATTGGAGATTCCAGCATGCATCTGGTCCGTTTGGCCGGCGCGTCGTAGCGATGCCCTGGCGTGGCAGCCTGACGCAATTGCTTATCCGGTTCGGTTCGAGCATCCCGCGGAGGCGGAATTTGCAACGTTGGCGCAACTGGCTGCATCAACGTGGACGCAGGGTGCAGCCACGGACGTCCACTCAACGGCCACGTGTGTGCCGGCGGTTGCCTTGCAGCCATGGGCACACAACTGGTTGGGCACTGCTGGGCGGAGGCAGCGGAAAACCCCGAAGGGCAGAGTGAATCGGAGTATCGTGCCACCATGCAGTGAGCATTGGTTGCGATGTTCACGCTCTTCCTGCTCTGCTGCTCTAGGCAGGCCCGCCTGGCTGCGAGCAGCTCACCGCCCTCCCCTTCGAAGGGGCAACTTTTGCCGACAGGGGCGCGATTCGATTCGATCCGACGGCCGTCCTGCAGCCTGTGTTGTTTTGCAGCATCCGTGCGGCCACATGCTGAAGTTGCCACCGCAGTGCTCGAGCGGGAAGGGGCCCTCCTGGTTTTCCTGATCGTTGCCGTCGCTCTCCCACGCGCGCATTGTGTGAAGGCACGGCCAGGAATCTCATATCACAAAATGGTGCGCAAGCTCGTCTCCTGTGGCACCGGCCCCAGTTTGAATGGGCGCCTTCCATCCGTGCAACTGTTGCACAGTTTGGGAATCTGGGCCTTCTTTTGGATGGCATCAGAAACGAACTGCCTTTCATCCGTTCAATGGTTGGAATATTTTGAAACGGATGTGCTCGGCGTCAAGGGGATAGCCACATTTTGAAAATGAGCAGGCTTCCATCCTTGTGACAGTTCGAGGTTTATACGGCGAGTGTGCGAGAACGGCCCGCCATGTTTGCAACGTTGGAAACGGTGAGACGGTGGCACGCGGCGATACGGCGAGATCCGCATGTTGAAACCACGGGCATCTTTTGAAACCGCGAATTTGCGTGGCGCTAGGCGTTGGCCGCATTTGAGGTGAGAGCCACATTTTGGAAACCACTGGCCCACTGTCCTCATAATAAGGAGGAGGAGGAGGAAGAAGTGGAGGTGGACGAGGAGGAGGAGGAGGAGGAGGAGGAGGAGGGGGAGGAGGAGGAACAGCAGCAGGCACCTCTACAAGTTCGACGACGCGACGCAGCAGTTCCCCCTCGGCTGCCTCTGTGCCCTCCTCCTGCACGGGAAGGACCGCCGCCGCGCATCTCTCCGCGCGCCTGCCTCCACCCCTTCCTTGAGTGAAGGAGGAGGAGGAGGAGGTGGAGGAGGAGGAGGTGGAGGAGGAGGAGGAGGAGGAGCAGGAGGACGAGGAGGAAGACCAACCAATGGCTGCATGCGCCCTTGGTGTACCCTCCGTCTTGTCATCACCACTTCCTCCCAGCCTCCCCGCCTCCACCACTGGATGTACGCACTCTTCTCCTTCCTCCTGCTTTCCGTGCCCTTTCGCACTCCACACTCTCCTCTCTCTTCCTTGCTCATAGATGCCAGACCTGTCTCCTCATCCTCAACCTCCTCTTGAGCCATCCTACCTCGCAGCCCTACCTCATTGCCTGGCCAGCAGTGAGGCTGCTTGTCCGGCCAGCCTCCACCGAGGTCTGCATGCGGCCACCGGTCGTATTCAGAGGAATGAATCTCGGATGGTGCATCTTTCGCATGCTAGCCAGGAGCTATCGTCAGACATCAACTCCCTTGAGGCTGGCTCTAGCTGGTTTGAGCTGCAAGGTAGGTTCGCAGACGCCATCCAGCGCGTTGTTTTTGCATTTTTCTAAATCTGATGATACGGTTGTTCGGATGAATGCGGCTGCGCTCACCCCCATTTTTCCCTCCTGGCGTCCCGCAACAGGCGTGATGCGGAAGCTTCCCTTACGTTCCTGCCATCTTTTCCTCTACCCATTTTGGCTTCGCACTCTATGAAGTTTAACACGAGCCGTCTTGCTCCTCGGGGCGCATGCGGTCTCACAGCTTCTTCGGAACTTGCCGTCTTTGGAGATTCGTGATCATCAACCTCTTGTGGCATTCCATGTCAGGGGCGCCGAGCGGGGGGACTGCCTCGGGGAGGACGTCGACCCCTAATCGCCCATTCATCCCCGATCGTGCCTCGGGCAATTCACCCAACCCAGAAACGATCGGATTCGATACTGGGGGCCTGTTTTCGATTCATCGGTGATGTTTCGTCAGATCCAGGCCGATATCCTCCCCGAGCCAGACGGCGACGACGACGGCGGCAACGGCGGCGGCAGCGACGACAACGACGACGACGGCGGCGCCAGTGCCGACGCCGACGCCGACGCCGACGCCGACGGCGACGGCGACGACGACGATGGAGACGACGACGACGACGACGGCGACGACGACGACGACGGCGGCAACGGCAGCGGTGGCGACGACAACGACGACGGCGGCGCCAATGCCGACGCCGACGCCGACGCTGACGCCGACGCCGACGCCGACGCCGACGCCGACGCCGACGCCGACGCCGACGCCGACGCCGACGCAGGCGCCGACGCCGACGGCGACGCCGAAGCCGACGCCGACGCCCACGCCGACGCCGACGCCGACGCCGACGCCGACGCCCACGGCGACGACGACGATGAAGACGACGACGACGACGGCGACGACGACGACAGCGGCAACGGCGGCGGTGGCGACGACAACGCCGGCGCCGCCGCAAACGCCAACGCCGACGCCGACGTCGACGCCGACGCCGACGCCGACGCTGACGCTGACGCTGACGCTGACGCCGACGCCGATGCCGACGACGGCGACGCTGGCGCCGCCGCAAACGCCGACGCCGACGTCGACGTCGACGCCGACGCCGTCGCCGTCGCCGACGCCGACGCCGACGCCGACGCCGACGCCGACGCCACGACGCCGACGCCGACGCCGACGCCGACGCCGACGCCGACGACGACGTCGACGACGACGATGGCGACGGCGGCGGCGACGAGGACGCCGACGCCGACGCCGACGCCAACGCCAACGCTCACGCCGACGCCGACGTCGACGCCGACGCAGATGCCGGCGCCGACGCCGATGCCGACGCCGACGCGGACGCCGACGCCGACGACGAAGACGACGACGGCGACGACGACGACGAAGACGACGACGATGCCGACGACGACGTCGGTAACGGCGGCGGCGGCGACGACAACGACGCCGACGCCGACGCCGACGCCGACGCCGACGCCGACGCCGACGCCGACGCCGACGCCGACGCCGACGCCGACGCCGACGCCGACGCCGACGCCGACGCCGACGACGCGCGCAGGACGGGCACCAGGCGCGGGACAAGGTGGTGGCCTGGGTGGAGTTCCTTCTGCAGCGGCTGCAGGGCAGCCCGGGCCCGGACATCGCAGCCTGCCGGGCGATCGCCGGGGGAGATGGCCAAATATTCACGGGGCGGCGGCGGGGCTGGCATGACTGGGGGGATGGGGGGTCGGGGCTCAAGGGAGGGGGTTCAATGCATTCGGGGGTCAGCCAGAGCGCCGGATCCCTGCAGGGCCAGGATGGCATTGACCCAGGCTTGGATGCAGGATCCTGCAGGATCCTGCAGAGGCTGACCGATCCGGGCCTGGATTGACCCGTGACAGTAGATCCCCGAGGGGGACAGTCACCACCCACCAAACCACCCCAACCCAACCCGAAGGCTCAGATTTACCCTCGATTTCCAGTGGGGGGGGGGTCGGGAAACATCGAAAAAACACGCGTGGAACCCTTACCCCCCCCAACCCGAAATTCTGGTCTTCGGGTTGGGTTGGGGTGGTCTGGTAGGTAGTCACAGGGGGGAGGGGTGAGAAAGGATGGACCCAGGGACCTGACGTTCCAACAAAGATTGGAGCGGCGGGTTTTTGGCAGTTTGCGGCCTCGGGGGGCCCTCGCGGGGCCTCAGGACCGCCGAAAACCGACTCGGGACGAGCAGCCCGCCCTAGGGAAAAGGTCCAGGCCTCCAGGGCCCACGCATCGAAAACTTGGAGCGGCTGGATGTCTGGGGGGGAACAGGAGGAGGAGGAGGAGGAGGAGGAGGAGGAGGAGGAGGAGGAGGAGGAGGAGGAGGAGGAGGAGGAGGACGAGGAGGAGGAGGAGGAGGAGGAGGAGGAGGAGGAGGAGGTAGAGGAGGAGGAGAAGGAGGAGGAGGAGGAGCCGGTTTTGGCAGCAGCAGCAGCAGCAGCATCTCCATGAGCGGCAGCAGGTGGCGCCGCGGCTCTAGCGCGCGGCGCCTATCGGTCGCCCAGCGCGGAGGGCGCTGCGCTGACCGCCGAATGCGCCATGACTGCGACCGTGTGCCTCGGCGCCTTGGCAGCCACAGCGCCCCGCGCTGCCCTGTCCTATTCACACTCCCCTGCCTCTGCCATTCCTTTTCCTCTTTTCTTATCGTTATTATTTTTACATTATGCTTCTGCTTATTCTTATTCTTCTTCTTGCGGCTCCCCGACGTGATCAAATGGGGCAGATTAGAATGAGGAGGGGAACGGTGGACTTAGGAGGGTTTGGAGGAGGGACTGAGCAACAGCAGGAGGAAGACGAGTAGCTGAATGTGGCGGTCGAAGTTGAAGATGATGGGAGGACGAGGAAGCCCGATGTTGCTGGAAGGCTGGTTGCGATTGAGCACCTGCGCCCACAGACAAAGTCGCCTTGGCCGAAGACTTGTGGAAGGCGCCCGGGGTGGTCAGGAGGGCGCCGTCCCGAGGCCAAAGAGCATGAAACACAACAGACAGCTGTTTTGCCTCCCCAGGGGTGAGGGGAGGGAAAGATGGCACAGCTCTCCGACTGCCCTCGGTCAGGACGTGGTTAACCAGGTTGTGGAGGAGTGCCTGTCGGCGCCGTTTCAGAAGTTCGTCCCGCTGATGGAGGAACTCTCCCCGTGCTCGTCGCTCATCGTCGTCGGTCGGGGTCTTCGTCTTCGCAGTCGCCATCCCCGTCCGTCTCCTCGCTTTCGTGCTCGTCTTCTTCGTCGCAGGTTCCCCTGTGTGAGCTGCATAATCCTCCCCAGAGGAGGAGGAGGAGAAGCAGGAGGAGGAGGAGGAGGAGGAGGAGGAGGAGGAGCAGGAGCAGGAGCAGGAGCAGGAGCAGGAGCACGAGGAGGAGGAGGAGGAGGAGGAGGAGGAGGCGGCGGCGGCGGAGGAGGAGGGGAGAGGAGGAGGAGGAGGAGGAGGAGGAGGAGGAGGATGAGGAAGAGATCAGGAGGATCAGGAGGAGGAGGAGGAGGAGGAGGAGGAGGAGGAGGAGGAGGTAGAGGAGGAGGAGGAGGAGGAGGAGGAGGAGGCGGAGGCGGAGGCGGAGGAGGAGGAGGAGGAGGAGGCGGAGATGGGGAGGAGGAAGAGGGAACGGAGGAGGAGGGTGACGAGGAGCAAGGGGAGGAGGATGATGGTGCTGATGATGCTGATGACGATGATGACGATGATGATGACAACGATGACGCCGACAAACGATGATGATGCTGCTGATGCTGCAAATGGTAATGATGGTGGTGGTGGCGATGCTGACGGTGATTGTGTTGCTGATGGTTGTGGTGATGATGTGTTCAAACATGGTGATGATGATGATTATGATGGTGATGGTGATGGTGATGGTGATGGTGATAGTGACGGTGATGATGCTTATGATGCTGCTGATGTCGGTGATGATTAGGTCAATGATGATGGTGGTGGTGGTTATGATGGTGGTAATGGTGATGGTGATGGTGATGATGTTGATGACGATGACGACGATGATGATGATGCTGGCGATGTTGATACTGATTGATTATGATGATGGTGATGTTGGTGTTGATGGTGATGCTGATGGTGATGGTGCTGATGCTGCTGCTGCTGGTGAGCATGATTATGACGATACCGATGATAAGGATGCTGCTGCTGATGATGATGACGATGCTGATGACGATGATGCTAGCGATGATGATGGCGATGGTGATGCTGATGCTGATGATGAGGATGCTGATCATGTTGATGACGATATCTATGGCGAAGACCATGGTCATGAAGATTCTGATGCTGATGATGACAATGATGATGACGATGATGAGGTTGATGATGACGTTGATGCTGATGAAACTGATGATGCGGACGATGCTGATGATCATGCTGATGCTGATGGTGGCGACGCCGATGCTGATGCTGCTGATGGCGATTCGTCTGACGGGTCTGATGCTGCTGCTGCTGCTGCTGATGCTGATGATGATGATGATGACGATGTTGATGATGATGATGATGATGCAGGTTATGACGATAACGATGCTGATACTGATGGTGATAGTGCTGATGATGCTGCTGCTGCTGATGGTCATGGTGATGATGATGCTGATGCTGATGCTGATGCTGAGTATGATGACGATGCTGATGCTGATGACGACGATGCTGCTGATGACGACGATGCTGCTGCTGATGATGATGATGTCGCTGCTGCTGATGCTGACGCTCCTGCTGATGCTGATGATGACGAGGGTGATGCTGCAGCTGATGATGCTGATGATGCTTATGATGCTTATGCTCCTGATGACGATGGCTACGATGGTGATCATGGTGTTGGACATGCTGAGGATGATGATACTTATGATGCTGATGATGCTGATTGCGATGATGGTGATGGTGATGATGATGATGATGACGATGATGATGATGCTGATGGTGATGATGAAGGTGATGATGCTGATGCTGATGACGTTGATGCTGATGCAGACGCTGCTGTTGACGACGACGATGATGTTGCTGATGATGATGAGGTCGCTGATGATGTTGCTCATGCTGATGCTGCTGATGACGACGATGAGGCTGCTGATGATTATGACGATGCTGACGCTGATAATAATAATTATAATGATGGAATGATGCTAATGATGATGCTGATTACGAGAATGATGTTGCTGCTGCTGATGGTGATGATGATGATGATGAGGATGACGGCAAATATGGGAAGGATGATGATGATGCTTATGATGCTGATGATGATGATGATGATGCTGATGATGATGATGATGATGATGATGAGGAGGAGGAGGAGGAGGAGAAGGAGGAGGAGGAGGAGCAACATTCAAAGGAGGAGGAGGACGAGGAGGGATAGTAGACACAGGAGGAGGAGGAGGAGGAGGAGGAGCAGGAGGAGGAGGAGGAAGAGGAGTTGGGTGAGGAGGAGGAGGAGGAGGAGGAGGAGGAGAAAAACGACGACGACGACAGAGGAGGAGAGAGAATGAGAGGAGGAAAAGGAGGAGGAGGAGGACGAAGACCAGTGTAAGCCCAAGACTCATCAACGATGTTGAAATACACCCTCCCTCCAAGATCCCTCTTCATAGGCCCCTACAGGGAGTCATTTCCACAGGGAAGTGCCCCGTTGGGGGACAACCGTATGAACATCTTAATGCGCTGCGAAACATCAGTTTCAGAACTTTGTCACCACGAGTTGACCTAACTGTTATGTCTATGTCTTGGCGATCCAGAAGCGTGCCAGAACACCGTTCCTGGGACATCAGTACCGCGAATCAGCGTAACTGCTGCGCCCTGACAATCCTGAATCGTTCCGAAACACAATTTCTGCTACGCTAACCATGGGTAGCCATGAGAAGCAGTGGAACTCTGGCAAAACGAATGTGCGCGGTGCTCATGCGAGAGCAACGTTTTGAAAAGGAACTGCCCTCAGTCCGTGAAACTCCTGCAATTGTTGAGAACGAATGTGCGCGGCGCTGAGGCGAGAGCCACCTTTTGAAAATGACCCGCCCTCAATCCGTGAAGCTGTGGCACAACATGTTCGAACGAATGTGCGTGGCGCTCAGGCGAGAGCCACATTTTGAAAAGGAACCGCCCTCGATCCGTGAAGTTCTTGCCAATTTCTAAAGCGAATGTGCGCGGCGCTCAGGCGAGAGCAACATTTTTGAAGCGACCCGCCCTCCATCTGTGAAGCTGTTGCCAATGTTTAAGCTTCAGGGTCATACATTGTGATGAAGTCTCAAGCGAAACGTTTGGCCCGCCCTTTCGACTGGCCTCAGGGTGCGACACGGATGAGTTATCTTTGAGGAAAATTATGGAGGAGCAGGAGGAGGAGAAAGAGGAGGAGGAGGAGGAGGAGGAGGAAGTGAGGAGGAGGAGGAGGCGGAGGCCTCCCCCTCCATCCCCCCCCCTCCCCCCTCGCTCTCTCCACAATTACCCAATATGAATACTACTCTCCCTCTTCCCCTGATGGCGTGCTGGGAGTGGCCGACCCCCCCCCGCGTACTGTTTTTTGCACACAGGATTCCCGGGAGTTGGGTTTTCGCCTCATGCTGCTCTCGCTGAGGCGCCGGCCTCATTTCTGCTCCCGAATCGTTCCGAATCGTGCTCCCGCTGCAGCGTGGGCCTCATTTTCGGATCGGTGTTTGGCCTCCGTCGTTCAGGATGGCGTTCTCGCCCCAGCGCGGGCCTCTTTCTCGCGCGCCCATCCGCCCGCCACCACCGCGCCGCACCACCACCACCACCACCACCACCACCACCACCACCACCACCACCACCACCACAACCACCACCAGCACCACCACCACCACCACAACCACCACTAGCACCACCACCAGCACCACCACCACCACCACCACCACCACCACCACCACCACCACCACCACAACCACGCACACACGCACGCACGCAGCACGCACGCGCACCACCACCCACTATGCACGCGCGCGCGGAGCCACAGGTCCGCTACGACACGCGTCCGCGGATAGAGAAAATCAGCGCCATGATAAGGGATGGGAGGGAGGGGTAGGACGTCAGATATGACGCGAGCGTACCTAGCTTGCCTCCATCCCCTCCCTCCCCCCCCTCCCTCTCAGCACCTCCCAGTTCGGGCCGCCCCGGAGGAGGGCCTCCGCGCTCGCCTGGCCGACGGCCTCGGCGGCCCGCTGCAGACCGTCAGCGAGGAGACGCAGAAGCGCCTAACTGACGGGCTGCCGCTGGTGCTGACCAGGAGCGGGAGGAGGAGGAGGAGGAGGAGGAGGAGGAGGAGGAGGAGGAGGAGGAGGAGGAGGAGGAGGAGAGGGTGCTGTGACGGCGGCGGCGGCGGCGCGTTCCCCGCAGTGCGGAGCGCACGGGAGGGGCTCCCCATGGTCAGGCACGGGAGACGGACGTCCATCCATCCACCAGAGAAGTAAGAACCACTGCCGCCAGCCAGGGGGGCTGGCCGCTCTAAACCCTCCTTCCAAGTTCCCTCTTCACAGGTGCCTGCAAGAGTCTAGTGCCACTGCGGGGAATGCCAGATTGAAAGACAACTGTATGAGAACCCTCAACCGTGCTAAAACACAGCTCCTGAAACTTCAACGCCGCGACTGAGAACGTGACTGTTGCGTCCTGACAACCGTAAGCCGTGCCAGAAGAAGCATCCCTGAGATGTCAACCCCGCGGATCGGCATGACTGTGGCGTCCTGACAATATTCCAGAGTGTTAGAACACCGTTTCTGGGACTTCAACGTGCGCGTCCTTAAACCGGCTGCAATGTCTTACGGCGAATGTGCGCGGCATTCAGGCGAGGTCGACATTTGAAAGGGAGTCCCTCCGTCCTTGAAACGCTTGAAAGCTTTTGGGACGAATGTGCGCGGCGTTTGGCGGTATCGAACTTTCGTGAAAACCACCCGCCCTCAATCCTTGAAGTTGATGTAACATGTTAAGATGAATCATCCTTGGCGCCAGGGCGAGAGCCGCATCTTGAGAACTGCCCGCCCTCCATCCCTGGAGCTGCTGCAGCATGTCGAGACCAGTGTGCGTGGCGCTCGGGCGAGCGCCGCGTTTTGAAAACCGCCCGCCGCCCATCCTTGAAGCTGTTGAAATTTCAGGAGGGGAGAGGACACACAAAACACAATTAATCGTCGATTTCAGGAGGGGAGAGGACACACAAAACACAAAACACAGGAAAATATGGGAACTGGGGGGGAAGACAGAAACCCGGAAAATATGGGAAAAGATGGGGGATCCGGTCATTTGTGTGTATTTATTAGTGTGTCCCAGTTCCCCTTCATAATTTTCCATCTCCAGGGTCACACGTGGCCTGGAAGTCCCAGGCGAGATTCTCAGCCCGCCCTGCCGACGCGTCTGGGGGTGCGACAGGGAGGGGTCTTGTATAAGGAAAAGGGATGCAGAAGGAGTAGGAGGAGGATGAGGCAAACAGAGGCGGAGGAGGGGGAGGATGATGATGATGTGGAGGAGGAGCAGAAGGAGGAGGACTAGAAGGATGAGGGGGACGAGGAATAATGTGAGGAATGTGAGAATATTATTGCCACTACTACTACGACGATGACGACGACGACTACCACTACTACTACTACTACTACTACTACTACTACTACTACTACTACTACTACTACTACTACTACTACTACTACTACTACTACTACTACTACTACTACTACTACTACTACTATACTACCACTACTACTACTACTACTACTACTACTACTACTATTATTACTACTACTATACTACTACTACTACTACGACTACTACTACTACTACTACTACTACTACTACTACTACTACTACTACTACTACTACTACTACTACTACTACTACTACTACTACTACTACTACTACTACTACTACTACTACTACTACTACTACTACTACTACTACTACTACTACTACTACTACTACTACTACTACTACTACTACTACTACTACTACTACTAGGGCAAAACGTGGCCTATGTTACCGGATTCTGAGGACCTCCCCAGGATCGTGCTTCGGACGAGGCCGGCCGTCGTCGTCGCCGCCGCCGTCGTCGTCGTCGTCGATGTCGGTGTCGTCGCCCCGCCCCCGCGCGCCGCCTGGCGTGCCCGCCCGGTGGGAGGGGCAGGGAGGTAGAGGGACATTGGCGGGACGCTGGGCGGAGGACGAGGCCGCCGAGGACGACAATGATGATGATGATGATGACGATGATGACGACGACGACGACGATGATGATGATGATGATGATCGTGATGGCGGTGAGGATGATGATGCTGATGAGGATGATGACGATGATGATGATGAGGATGATGAGGACCATGATGAGGAAGGTGATAAGGATTGTGATGGTCATGATGATGACGATGATGATGATGATGATGATGACGACGTGGATGTGGCTGATGATGATGACGATGATGATGATGATGATGATGATGAAAATGAGGTGGACGAGGATGCTGATGATGATGATGATGAGGAGGAGGAGGAGGAGGAGGACGAGGAGGAGGAGGAGGAGGATGACGATGAGGGTGGCGAGGACGAGGATAACGAAGACGACGATGCGGAGGACGAGGATGAGGAGCACGAGGACAGGGTGGATGAGGAGGACGAGGACAGGGTGGATGAGGAGGACGAGGACAGGGTGGATGAGGCTGGGGACGAGGACGGTCGTCGTCGTCGTCGTCGCCGCCGCCGCCGTCGCAGCCTCCAGAGGAATTCCTTAATAATCTATTTGTTTTTGGATAGAATTTCAATAGGAAATGGTCGAGTCCCAGCCTCCAGAGGAATTTCTTAAAAATCTATTTGTTTTTGAATCGGATTTCAATAGAAAATGGTCGAGTCCCAGCCTCCAGAGGAATTCCTTAATAATCTATTTGTTTTTGAATAGGATTTCAATAGGAGACATGCGTACTAAGAGTATGACTTTTTTTTCGCCGGCGTCGTTCCCGAACCCGAACCCGAACCCGAACCCTTACCCTTTACCATTCATTCAAACCTGGTAACACAGACTACGTTTAGCCCTACTACTACTACAACTACTACTACTACTTCTACTACTACTACTACTCCTACTCCTCCTCCTCCTCCTCCTCCTACTACTACTACTACTACTACTACTACAACTACTACCACTACTAATAATGCAAATACCCTTGCAACAACAACAGCTACTACTACTATTACGACTACTACTACTACTACTACTGCTATCATCGCACATGCTGCTACTATTATTATAACAACAACTACTACCACCACGACTACGAACGACTATTACTACTATTACTATTTCTACTAACTACTACGGTGGCTACGACGTCTACGACCGCTACTATTATGACTATTTGTATTTCCGCTGCTACTACTACCACGATTGCAACGGCGACGACGACTGCCAGTACTACCTCTACTACTACTACTACTACTACTACTACTACTACTACTACTACTACTACTACTACTACTACTACTACTACTACTGTTACTACTACTACCACTATTACTACTACTACTACTACTACGACGACGACGACGACGACGACGACGACGACGACGGCGACGACGACGACTACGACTACGACTACGACTACGACTAACTACTACTACTACTACTACTACTACTACTACTACTACTACTACTACTACTACTACTACTACTACTACTACTACTAGGCAACGGCACGCCCTCCACGCCTGGGCCCCCACGAACGGCACACCCTCCACGCCTCAGGTTTTTCAGTGGGGAGACGTCAAGGTGACCGTTGGGCCCCCCAAACCAACACAAAACCAACAACAACAGAAAGAGGAGAGGAAAGATGGAGGGGTGTTTGTGGAGGATGCGAGGCTCTGCTCGCGAAACGGCCTCCACGCCTGGGCCGCCGCAAACTATTGTAAGGTGGCATTCAGCTACCATGAGACAACATAACATCACGGTACCGCGGAATCAGATGCCATCGATTTGGTATTAAACAAGATAGTATCAAGGTACTGTGGAATGAGATGTCATCAGGCTACCATGAGACAATATTGCATCACATTGCAGTAGTATGAGATGGCATGAAACTACCACGTTGCAAGACGGCATCAAACTACCCTGTTGCAAGATGACATCAAACTACCATGTTGCAAAACAGCATCAATGTACCGTGGTATGCGATGCCATCAAGCTACCATGATGAAAGATAGCATTAATGTACCTTGGTACGAGATGGCATCAAGCTGCCATGCTGAAGTATAACATCAACGTGCCATGATATGCGATGCCATCAAGCTACCGCGTTGCAATGTTAAGTCAAGGTACAAGCAGACAATACACAGACATATAGATGGACAGACATAGACATACACACATAGACAGACATGCGTATAGACATATAGATGACAGACAGCTAGACAGAAATATGTATAGACAGGCAGGTAGCTCCTCGTCGTCCTCCTCGCCCTCCTCCTCAGATCCCCCCCTCCTCGTCTGTATAGGCATATGTATAATATATATTTATACACATACATATACATAGACAGACAGAGAGGTATACACATAGACAGACAGACAGATGTACAGACGGACAGATAGACAAATATAGAGATAGGCACATACATATATATATATATACATACACACAAGACTGCAATGGCGCTTCGCGCCATGCACCTTGGTCCTTGAAATTTGGTATGCAGGCGGAATAACAGGAAGGACACGCCGCCAATTTAGCGAGAACTCGTTGTTGTTTTTTCCGGCATCGCCGCTATAATAATGTTTTTCGTTATCCTTCCTCCATGCTGGTTTTTCCTCATTTTCGCCATGCCCTGCGCATTTTCCCCATCCTCCTCAGCTCTTTTTGCGGAGGCTCCTCCTTGGAGAACCTCTGGGGGCCTCACAAAAGTTGTTTCAGGCTTTCCAAAGGCCTTCTGGAGGCCTCCTGGGCGTGTTCTGGGGGCCTCTGGGGACTTCCTCGGGCCACCCTGCCTCCAACCGCGGTCTCCCTGAATGACCAGGTCACGATTTGGAATGCTTCGGAGGGTGTCTTGGGGACATCTTGGGCCGCCATGGGGCTCTCCCCCCGGGACCCTCCCTGGGACCCCTCCCGTGACCCTCCCAGGGACCCCCCCCGGCGGGGGAGGGATCAAAGGGAAGGGGCTTCCCGTCGACTCAATGACAAAGTTGCTCTTAGGGGGAGGCCCTGGAAAAAGTGGCAAGGGAGCGGCAACGGACCCAGGGAAGAGGATGGAAGGGGAGGAGGGGAGACGGGCCAAGGGAAAGGTGAGTGCAGGGGCAGGAGACGAGTGGCCCAGAAAGGGTGGGCGCAGGGACAGGAGACGACGGAGAGGACGACGAACGAACGACGGGAACGGACAAGCCCCTCACACACGCCGACACAGGGTCGGCGGATTTCATCATGTTCGCCAGGCCCTGAATCAGAGGTGGTATCAATCGTGATGTTGAAAAACGACGACGCTCTCAACGAGCGAGAGAGACAGAGATATATTGGCGAGAGGTGTATGGCACAGTTGTCATCGGCGAGATGGGACAGTTCGGGCTCGACCGGGCAATCGTGAGGTCGCAGGAGAACATGGGCAGTGGATAGGTCTCATCCACGCCTGGATCGGAGATAATGAAGCCTGGGATGCTGACGATGTCATGGGCATTCTAGGCATTGCCCTGGACCTTGAACATGACACGGCTGACCCTGAAGCGGCAAGCCTGGCAGAGGCAGCACTCCAAGCCCGAGATGATCTCGGTTGGAAGCAGGCAGCCCAAGCCCCTCCCCTCCCTTGTATTACGACATCTGGAGTAGCCAAAGCTGCCGCTGTCAAAGCTGGCGGTCCGTCCGCAGCCGAGGTCCAGGCCTACTCTGCCGATCGGGGTTCTCGGATCGGGTGGGTGGGCGGGGATGGCCGCGCTCTGCAGCAGACCGAGCTGTGATTCGTGGTGCTACCGCACCCCGAAGCCACGGGCCGCGACCAGAAGCCGCCCGCCACGGCCAGAGCCCACGAGCTGCGACCAGAGCCCACGAGCCACGAGCAGAGAGCACCGCGAGAGACCACGGGCTGTGATTTCGGCCTCGGGACGCGTTGTCGAGGGAACGATCTGTCGGATGGCTGGGTTCGACAAGAGGAGGGTGACGAGAGAGAGAGAGAGAGCGAGAGAGCAGGAGGTTCTTTCCGCGACCACAGAGCCCGCAAGGGCCTCGCGACAGAAGAGCAGGAGGAGGAGGAGGAGGAGGAGGAGCAAGAGGAAGCGGAACAATAATAGGAAGAGAGGGAAACCCCCATAAGCCCAACATTGGCCAAAGACATACACAGACCCATTCGATCCCGTCGAGGATCGAGAGTCTCGTGGTCAGCTGCACGGCCGAGCTGAACGACTGGCTCACGTCGGCGCCGCGCTTTCCGCGCACCCCGATCGCGTTGGTGGACACGCTGACGAAGCTGGAGGGGAGGGTCTTCCGCTGATTCGTTCTCCCCCTCCTTGAATTTCCTCAAGTTATAGGACCCGAAATTCAAATGTTGAAGGGCGGCTCCTCGTTGAATGGGGCTGTCGGTTGAGAACTCCGCTCGGTTTCTGACCAGGCCTGTGATTGTTCAGCTTCGGCACTGATGGAAGGCGCACATTTATGTATATGTATGTCTGTATGTCTGTATGTATGTATGTATGTTTACGTATACGTATACGTAT
>CAUYUJ010015752.1:56833-101529 GCA_963575745.1 Prorocentrum cordatum
GGCTGAACACCGTAATCTAAGCCAGCTCGAATCAAGGTGGCCGTGCCCCCTGAAGCCCTGCTGCACTCGGACAGTCGCTGGTGTAATGACAGCCTGCCAGTCCACTGACCTGGCCCACGATGTTGCCATGCTGATAGCCTCTGGTCGACAGAGGCGAACTTCTTGGGCGAGAATGACGCTGGACGAGGCTGAGAAAGGCGTAGTGACGAAATCTTTCACGGCTCTCCAACAACTACCGTTTACAGTCGCCACCCTGAGGATGTTACCCATCCTGTTTGGGATTGCTGAGTGCCTACTGGTGGGTCTTGAGGCGCTTGAGGACTGTCTCCTGGGTGGGGTCCGGGTTGGCCTCGAGGCCAAAGCATTGAGGTGCGCCGCCAAGCTTCGCTTGTTGAGCTGGTGCTGGTCAGTCTGATCCATGAGAATTGCCAACTCTTCAGGTTTATCGGGAGGTGAATCGCCACCTGCCTGGCCTGGAGCTTGCTGTTGCTGTGGAGACTGTTGCTGAGGAGGGTGCTACTGCTGAGGCTGCGGGGGAGAAGGCTGCTGTGGCTGCTGCGGCTGCTGCTGCTGCGGAGGTGGGCCACCTCCTCCCGCTCCTGCTCCTGCTCCCGCTGCCGCTCCTCCTCCTCCTCCTCCTCCTCCTCCTCCTCCTCCTCCTCCTCCTCCTCCAGCCTCCGCTTCCCCATCTGCTCCCACTGCCCGGCTCCCGCTGCGCTCGCGCCGAGCGGAGGGACGTTCTCAGCACCCACCACGGGCGGAGGTACGGCCGGCGCTGCCGCTGCCGCCGCCGCCGCGGGTGCCCCTCCTGCTGCTGCTGTCGCCGCGTTCTGCTTTAGCAGCCTAGCCTGCTCAAGTTCTCTGACCAACCCCTCCATGAGGCCCGGGAGTTGGGGGGAAGGCTGATAGCCAGGGAGGCTGGGGAGGTGAGATTGGACAAAGCTGAGGACCCCGGCTTGAACTGACCGCTCTGCGACAGCTGCATTCCGAGTGACTGCCAACTGGGCTTCAAGGGCCTTGACTTCTCCATCGTACCTTCGGATTTCTTATCCCCCTTGAAGTGCTGATCCAGGAGCTGTGAAATCTTGCCCAACAACGTGTTGTTGGCGGAACGGGTATTCGTTAACTTCTTTTTCTGCGCATCCAGCTGGTCGACCAAGCTTTTGAGCTGGTCCTGAAGACTGCGCGAAGACAATGCTGAGCGCTTTGCTTGCTGAAGCTCCTGGGTAGCCGTCTTGACCAGAGGATGCTCAGGGTCGAGGCCCGACCGTTCGAGGAAGCTGAGATGCTCCTGAGCAAAACTGACGGGGTCGGGCGGCTGCTGCCGGCGGAGGAGGAGGAGGAAGAGGAGGAGGAGGAGGAGGAGGAGCAGGAGCAGAGGATGACGGTGAGAGGAGGAGAAGGAGGATCAGGAGGAGGAGGAGGAGGGTGAGGAGCAGGAGGAGGAGGATGAGGCAGAGGAGGAGGAGGAGGATGAGGAGGAGGAGGGCGAGGAGGAGGAGGACAAGGTGGAGGAGGAGGCGGCGGAGGGGGGCAAGACGGGCAGGAAGAGGAGCAGAGGACCGATGAAACGGAGGAGGAAAATGAGAACGGGATATGCCGAAGGGCAGGAGCAGGACAAGATGACGATGATGATACGGATGATGATGCTGATAGTGATATTGTTGATGACGGTGATGCTGCCGCTGCTGCTTATGATGATGATGATGATGATGATGATGATGATGATGATGATGATGATGATGATGATGATGATGATGATGCAACGGATGCAACTGATGCCGATGATGCTGATTATGATGATAATGATGATGCTGATGCTGATGCTGATGCTGATGCTGCTGCTGATGCTGGTGTTGGTGATGGTGATGGTGATAATGCGGATGTCGCTGCTGCTGATGATGACGATGACGATGCTGCTGATGATGATGCTGGTGATGATGATGACGCTGCTGTTGATGCACATAAGGATGCTGATGCTGATCATGATGCTGATGATGCTGCTCATGATCATGATGATGATGCTGATACTGATGATGCTGCTGATGCTGGTGCTATGCTGATGCTGCTGCTGAGGATGATGGTGATGATGATGGCGACGGTGATGATGCTGGTGATAATTATGCTGCTGAGGAGGATGATAATGATGATTCTGATTATGATGCTGATAATGATGATGACGATGCTGATGATGCTGACCATGAGGATGATTATGTTTTTGATGCTTCTGCTGATGATGATGATGCTGCTGCTGCTGATGGTGAGGAGGTTGAGGATGAGGAGGAGGAGGAGGAGAAGGATGAGAAGGAGGTGTATGAGGATAAGGGGGCTGTATCAATCAGGAGAAGAGTGTTACGGGGAGGTAGATACTGAGTGGGAGGAGGAGGAGGCGGAGGAGATACCTCAACAAGTACAACAACGACATGTTCGCCCACCAATATGGGAAGCAATGTCTATCGCATCCACCACTACGACCCGATTCCAGCGCCTCACCGCTATCGACCTTCACCCTCCCACTGGCAACAGGCACAAAGAGACTCAAGCTCAAAGACGCCATTCAAGCAGACGCCCGATGCGGTTGGGTGTGCACGGTTGGCATCACCAGACGCCCACCATGCACACCCACACCTAACCGCAACAACACGCGATCCCACGCAAACCTATGCCCAACACCCACGTCGGCAAGACTATCACAGCCACCACCACGCCAACGAATCAGCGACCCTACAAGCCACCACCAGCACACCTGGTTGTCCAAGCCAATCAGCCAACACAACAACTACCAACCACGCCCAACACCAACTCCGTGCTAGCGACGCAAAAGACGGACACCCACATTCACCACCGTGATCACATGGTCACCATCCCACCTAGTCATGCCAGCACACCCACCACCACCCGCACTACAAATACCCGTCATCCACCCAACAGCAGCCCAGGTGCACTAGGGTACAAGAGACGTGCCCCCGTGTCTTCATGCCGGCACTTCTCTTTCCTCCCGCCGCTGCTGCGCTATGCGCTTCCCGTCTTGCGCTCCCCTTTCCGACACCCAGCTAAGGTTCGGGACGATCCTGCACAACCCTGCGTCAATAGGTTCGCTGCCGAAATACGTTTCGCCCAGCAACGGCGGACAACATCAGACAGTTTTTCGGCACATTTGGCAGCCTACGAACACAAGTTGTTTAACACGACTCGTTTGCCACAACTTCTACGTGAACAGTCTGCCCACGCACGAATACTAGCAGCACAGCAAGTGTACCGATCTTGCGCTTGGGTGGTGGGGTCGGTGATACGCGGGGGCACGGGATGTACATTTTAAAGGCGCTAGGCGCACGCCGTATTTTGTCGCTATAGCGACATGTTTTTGCTGCCGTACGTCATGATCAGTCGCACGACATTACATTTCAGGCACGCCTTGCTATACCAAAAAGGCGTACACCGCACTCCTACACCTCATTCTATTCGACGCCCTCTCACGTTTTTCTCCATGCTCTCTAGCTGCAAACACATTTTGTTCTGCTCGCTGCAGTCTGCCAAGCTGGCACCTGTTCTGTAAAATGGATGGGGGTCGGAGGCGATGTATGAGGACGGTGGAGGCCGAGGCGAGCACTTACATGCGGTTTGGGGTCAACCAAAGTCCTGGGTAACAGCCCAAGAACTGCACAGTCAAAGCGGCGCCACTGCACTCTTTTTTGTTACCTTAGCATTGTCGCCGCACATGCCAAATAAAGCATATGTCGAATGGCTTTCAACTGCTGTGGGCTTCGCCACTAAGGTACAAGGTGCGTTACCTGGCCGGCGCCTACTATTCCACTTATGTTTTTTTCACTGTCTCTCGGTGCCGCCGTAGCCGCGGCGCCCGCCAGGTACACTTCGCGCCGAGTGGTTTGCACATCATTTGCTGCTGCACTTCAAGAGCGCCACACGCGCAAGCGTAAGGTCTGGCCGACGCAGAAAAAAGAGGAGGAGAAGCGAAGGAGGAGGAGGAGCAGGACAACGGATAATTTGAGGAGAAGATGGAAGAGAAGGAACGGGAGGAGGAGGAGGAGAAGGAGGAGGAGGACGAAAACGATGACGAGGAGGAGGAGGAGGAGGAGGATGAGGATGAGGAGGAGGAGGAGAAGGAGGAGGCGACGAGGGCGACGATGGCGGCCGTGACGATGGCGACGACAACGACGACGACAACGACGGCGACGACGGCGGCACAGACGGCCGCGACGACGGCGACGACGAACCGCAATCACACGCCCCTCGAGCAGAGGTCGAGCCCGAGCTCGAGGCCCTGGGTACGGAGCTGCAGAGGCGCCTCTTCACGATGGACGGGAACCAGGCAACGCGGGGAGGAGCAGGACGAGGATGGATACCCAGTCACGACATGGCCGACAGCGTGGTGAGGATGGAGGGTGGAGGATCGCCCTAAGGCGAACAGGCCAAAGGGAGACGCCCTGATATTTCTTTCAATGTTCGGGCTCCCTGACGTGTGTGTGTGTGTGTGTGTGTGTGTGTGTGTGAAGACCGCTCATCTCCCGTTTCTCTCCATCTATCCTGCTATCTTCTCGGCTCAGGTATTGAACAGTGCTGTTGGACATCTTGCGCGCCCATGTTCACATGTGTGCATGGACAAAAGATACTCCTGTTTTATCCCTATCGTCCTCTACCTACGGACCCCACGGTAGGTTCGACCCATTGGTCGTCAACTTCCGTCCACCGCCTATCAGCCTCTTCCGTAACGCTCTCACTTGCGACACCTCGCGCCGCCCTTGATCTTCGCGCGTGGCGCTGGACCCCACGGGGACCAGTGCATCTATGCGCGGTGGCTCTTCGACGGTGCATGGGCGTCGCGACGACACGGAAAAAGGCTGTGGGACAGGGAATGGTACCACAATCCCTCCTTACCAGGAGAAGGCATCGCCGATGCATGATTCGAAGCTGCGCTTCGACGTGCGCAGCAGGATGATGTGGAGATTTTCGAGTCTTCCGTGCCGGCGCAATCGTTCACCCCAGGGTATGGACCCAGCTTTCTCGACCGTTCAGTCACTTGAAGCCGATATTCGTTCAGAACTTTCGGCAGCGGGAACACTCGCGGACGCCTTCGTCGCCACCGCTGGATTCGCTTTGAAGCCTTCTTCAACTTTCGTTGGTGGCGCAAACGAAACGCCTCCTCCGAACGTTTCCGGGCGACACCGCCGTTGGGACGCCCGACTTCCTACGAGGCCCACATCGGCTCCTGTGTCTGAACACGTGCGAGCCATTGAGGATCGTACTGGAACGACCTGACAACGAGGACCCCCCAACGGTATCGTTTCCAGCTTCAAAGTGGGGACGTTATCGTTATCCCTCCCACAAGCGATCACGGCAGACTTCCCTGCGGCGCGACAGTGCACCACAAGTATCGCCCTCCGCCAGTGATTTGGCAGAGCCCAGAAACCAGGTTGGGACTTACACGACCCAGCAGTTGTCGGGCCTTGCAGCCACAGTCGCCGATCACGCGACGCAAACAGCAAACTATCTGAGGCAAGCGATCCTGCATGGTTTTGCCAGGTTGACGCTCGGATCGCCGGGGATCGTTCGATCTTACATCAGGTCCAGTATCAAATATACCGTGTGGAATCACACGGAGGTGCCGGCTCCAGTACCATCCAGACGCTGCACGACTACCTCTTCGCCATGGAGGCGCAGCTCGTGAGCGTCAAGGATACGGGCACTGTTGCTGTCCGCATCTACACGACGAGATCCTGACATTACGGCGGGCTCCTGCCATTTACATGGTACTACGGATCGGCAGTTCCGTGATGACCTCGCTGCGCTTCGTGATCACGTTGATGTGGCCACTGCCAACCTCCATTCCGAGAGTACTAGAACAACGTCCGAGTTGCGCGGTAAGTTGTGTGCTGCCGAGACGGTTATTGCTTAACGTGTTGATGCATCAGAGGGACGCGTGCCAGCGTTTGAGAACCGAGTCTCCACGGTCGATCAGCAGTTACCTTACCTACAGGCTGCACTGGTTGAGTTGCAAACTAGAAGGACCCAGACTTCGTAGCTGGGCGCCCCGATTTCGGTTTACGATTTCGACCCCCTCGGGGTAACATGTTTTTTATTACTCAGCGCATGACGGGCGTCATGGCCTCCGCTCCCCCCCCATTACGGAACGTTCCCCCCCAGTGCGATTTGGGCATTGCCGCCGTACGCATCGAGATCCGCCTAGGTGTCCGCATAAGAGTTTTGTCTGGAGTCGTCGTCGTCGTCGTCGTCGCTCGTCGCTCGTCCATCGTCGCCCGTCGCTCGTCGGTCGTCGCTCATCGTCGTCGTGCGCGCGGACGCGCTTGGAGCCTGTTTGTTTATTCCGGGCCGATGGCGGCAATCATCTGGGGGGGCAGGGGGCCGACGACGTCACGTTTCGCGCCAGCGGCGTCTGGGAATGCTTAGCAATGACCGGGGACGGGTCGCAGCAGCATTTAGGTGGCAATCAGCACCACAATGCCATTGTACACCACAGTGCTCGCGTGCACCACGGCGACTGTGTACACCACACCGGTAATGTACACCACAGCAGCTGCGTGCAACACAGCGCCAGTGTGTGCCACAATGCCTGCGGGCACCACAGCGCCTGTGTAGACCACAGCGTTTGCGTGCACCACATCAGCCGTGCGCTGCTGCGTGGGGGGCGCCGGTTGCCACGGTGGTTGGGCGTGTCCGAGCGCCCAGCGCGCAGTCCGCGGCCGCCCGCGCGGCGTGCGCGAACGATCGCGGAGACGGAGGCGCCGCTGTCGGTCTCCAGCTTGGCACAGACGAGCGCGGGGGACGCGGGCCTCGGCGCGCAGGCTGCTGTCTCTGGCGAGGGCCAGGGAGATCTCGTGGGCGCGCCGCGGGGTCTTGCTGCCGAAGAGCTGGCAGTGCAACGGCGACGGGTTCACGAGCTGCTCCGCGCGGAAGTGCCACGGTTGGATCGCGCGCAAGGTTTGGGGGGGGGGGGCCTCCAACGCAGATGCTGCGAGGCCATCTTCGGGGAGGCCCGGTCCTACAACAGCCGGCGAAACTTCAGCCGGCAGGGATGCGACATCAGCCGCGGCAGCAATTGCGGCAAGGAGGAGCGAGAAGGCCGACGGGCGGATGCCGAGGAGTTCTCCCAGGCTCTCGCGCCGATCGCAGAGGGCGGCGCGCAGCTGGCGGGCGGCGCGCAGTTAGGCGGCCAGCTCAGGGGCTTCGCGGCCAAGGTCGAAGCGCAGGCCGACCCGCCGAAGGTGCATGCACGACCCGAGAGACTCGCCGAAGCTGCAGAAGCCTTTGGAATCGCCAATTCGTAGTTCATGACGGTTGCCACACAGGCGAAGAAGCAGAGGGCGTTGCTCCAGGAGTGGCAGGAGAAGCTTGAGGAGAAGGCCACGGAGGTCGCGAAGAAGGAGGCGCCGCCCGAGAATATCCACGGCGGAGGGAGGTGCCAGCCGCAGAGCTCCACGCTGCAGCTGATCACCAGGACTCCCGAGCAGTTGGCTCTCGACGGCGTCGTCGACCCAGAGAGGGGGCGAGGGGGTGGGCGAAGCGGCGAAGCTGGCGGTCGTGGAGGCCGCGATGAAGGCGCCGAAGGATTTGCAGGAAGGCGCGAAGAGCTGCGCCACCCAGCTCCAGGAACGCACGGGCAAGGCGAAGGAGCTGGCGGCGAAGGGCAGGGAGGCGTTCGGGCATAATGCAAAGAAGAGGGGGATCGACGCGAAAGAGTCGAGGGAGGAAGCGCACCCGCCACCCTCAGCGGTAGCATCGTCGCCAGCGGCGGGCGCAGGCGGCGGTGGGACTGACGGCCGCATGACGGCAGAGGGTAAGGGGGGCGTGGACATGGAGGGCGAGTTGCGCCAGAAGGCCGGGGCGGAGGTCGCTGGAGGGGCCGCCCCGCCCGGGGTCTCCGCCTGGCGGTCGCGCCCCGGCGCCCGTCGCTAAGTGGGGGCCGCGGAGGGCGTCGGCAATCGTTTCGTCGGCGACGTCGCCGCGCGGGGGCCGGCCGTGGAGTCGCGGCTTAGGGGGCGCGCCTTGCGCCTTAGGATTGGCGGCAGGAAACGCAGCGGGCAAGGTTTTCATGCGTGCATCGCGCTGGAGACGCGCTCGCTGCTGCGGGTGGGGCGAGGGGTCGAGGCGCGCCGCGCAGCGGGCCGGCAGTCCGTCGAGTCCGAAGGCCCCCCGGG
This sequence comes from Prorocentrum cordatum, assembly GCA_963575745.1. Lineage (NCBI taxonomy): Eukaryota > Dinophyceae > Prorocentrales > Prorocentraceae > Prorocentrum > Prorocentrum cordatum. The sequence goes on from CAUYUJ010015752.1 coordinate 65,008, forward strand.
GGCGCGGGGAGCGGCGCAGCGGTTGCGGCGAGGGCGGGCTGCGTCGACGTTCTCCAGGGGGCTCGCGCGCGGAAGCACCTCGAAGGCAACTCCCTAATCTCTGTCCACTCAATGTGCGGCCAGCCGCAAAAGGAAGGGGCCAATGCAGGGAGGGTGGCGGAGGTCGGGGGTTTGCAGGGGCGTCGCGGAAGCCGCGGGTAGTTGTGGGGGTCTGCAACGCGCGCGCGCCCGGGTTCGCGAGCGCAGGATGCTTCGACGTGCGCGTGGGCGCGCGCATCCATGCGCTACCCGTGGACATGCTGACCTGCTACAGGGCCGACGCGGAGCCCTTCCCCGTCGACCTCGCGCGCGCAAGCCCCGGGGCCTTCGGGCGCTTCGTCGACCTCGAGCCCGTCGCAGACGTCAGTTGGTCGCTGCGCGTCGGCCAGAAGCTGCGCGTCAGGGCGGAGATCAAGCGCGGCGTCGCCGGGGGGCGGGCGCTGCCGAGGGCGCTCTGCCGCCCGGAGCTGGGGGCGCGGAGGAGGCCGAACCTAGGCGGCGAGGGCAAGGGCGGGCCGAGCGCGAAGCACAGGCACCACCGCGCCTGCAACGACAGAAACCGGAACTGAACTACAACGAGATGGCAAACGCGCGTCGGGCGTCGATCTCGCCAATTGGCCGGGCGTCTTTCTCCTTGCTCCCAGGCGAGGAGACCGGCGACGGAGTGCTCGGCGGCTAGGGGGCGCGCCGCGGGGTGCCACAAGAACGCGGGGATAGGGCGCGCGGTGCCGCCGATGAGAGGGCCATGGCAGCGGGCGAGAGATAAACGCAGTCGAAGCATGATGACATGCCATGAAGAGCACGCAGCGCACCGCCGCCGACACGGGCACCCCGGGGAGACATGATCGAGGAGAGCGAGGAGGACTGGGCGCTCCATCGCGGGCCACGAGAGGAGCCACCGCCAGCGCTCCAACCCGCGGGGGCTGCAACCCTAGGTCCGCGACGGTGGCCCTTCCGGCTGCTTCGGCGACGGGCCGAGAGGTCGGGCTTGGAACTGACGTAGCTGGTCAGATGCTAAGGTCGGTTCGTTGGGGCAACATCGCGGCGGGCGGCGGCGGGCTCGAGCCGGGGCCCGCGACGACGACGGCGCGAGCGCCGTCGTGGGCGCCGACGGAGTGGTCAGCATCTGTAGGTGGATCTCCGACACCCCGTGAGCCCGCGGCGTGCATGGCCGCGATGAAGGGCTTCGATTGCGAGGCGCGCGGGGCCCCGAAGAGTGACCGGAAGAGGTGCGAGGGCAGAGGGGGCGCTTGCCAGTTCGTTGAAAACGCGCTGCGGGAGTGGGGCTGGCGCAGGGTGAACGCCGGCACGAGGAAGACCGACCGGTGGAGTATAATGGCTACAACTCTTGACTCGCGCGCGACACGAGCTAGGAAGGATGGGGCGCCTCAGCGGCGAGAACATCTAGCAGCCGGCTGCGGGGGGCTCTCGCTAGAAGGAGTACCATCAGCAGAAGACATGCTTCACTAACGGCAACGCCACGCAGCAATATCTGGGGGCAGAGAATCAAGGGCGCCCAGAAGGTGGGCTCCTGCGCGCAGGAAGGGATGGCGAAGCAGGCGAAGCTGGACAGCCTCATCTCGCTGAAGGCAGGCCTGCGACGGGGGGCCCGAGAGCGCGCGGCGCGGGCAGCCGGCGCGGAGACCGACGTGGCAGAAGCGACGCGCGAGATCGCGAAGCCTCGGGGGAGGCGCGAAGATGCGTGCACGAGGAAGGGCTCGAAGGCGACCAGCCCGAAGGAGAGCGTCGACCTGCGGGCCGACGGCTGCGAGGGGATGTGGGGGGCCGAGAGGGTCCGCGTTGCGGCCGAGGAAGTGCCGCGCCAACGTCGCGAGCGGGTCGCCGACGCGCCGGCGCCGAGGTGGGCGCTGGAGGACTTCGACATCGTGACGAAGGGCATCCCTAACAAGGGAATGGGCGCAGACGTGATTCCATGGATGACGCCGAGCGCCCGCCCCAAGAGAGCATGGAAGCTTTCGTCGGTATGTGCAACCAGTGCGAGGAGAGGATGCCGCGGCCATGGCCGGCCCTGCAAGCGCTGGCCATGCCCCTGCCGGTGGGCTCAGAGAGGCTTGGCGACTCGGCCCCGCCGGGAGGGGGCGGCCGAGCGCTGGCGCTGCTCGCGTGGATCGCCAGAACGTGGCTCGACAGGAGCCAGAGCCGCGTGCGGGCGAAGGACGTGGAGGTGGTCTTCGACGCAGCGGTGACACGGAATTCCTGCCTGGGGAAAACTATGGCAAGGGCGCTCGTGGACGAGGCGCCGCGAGAGCTGGGGGTCCACTCGCCGCTGGTCTTCGGGGAGGTCGCGCCCAGGGCGGCCGGGCGCGGCTTCCCGCCGGCGGTGCTGGCAGCGGCAATGCGCTTACAATTGGCGCCAAGGATGCTCGAGGTGGCGGGTGCTTGCAGCTTGCCTATCTACGTTCTGTGAAGCCTATTCGCAGGGTCGAGGCCCAGCATATCACGTGGTTAGGGCATGCCACGTGGTTAGGGCCATGGGCAACAGGGGGGGGATGGCGCAGCCGGACCTGGTTCGAAGGCGTCGGGCTCCGAGCAGCGGGGGGCAAAACGAAGGTTGGGGAGGCCATCATCAACGACGCGCGTTTACTGGCCAAGGCGTTGGAACTGGAAGGGCTCGCCATTGCTCGCAAGTCGGCATTGTTTAGCGCAGATTTCGGCGTGGCGGAGAAAGCGGCCAATGAGATGGAGGAGCTGGTGGTCCGCGCCAAGCCTGCGACGGGGGGGCGGGGCCTCGGGCTTGACGGGGCAGGGGGCGCGCGCGCGCGAGGGAAGGGGGGGCGCGCGAGGAGGTGGGCGCAGAGCTTGGCGTCGCAGTCGAGAGCGAGTCCTACGTGCGCCGCGCGCAACGAGATGGGGCCAGCCACGAGGAGCGATTGCATCCATCATCCTGCAGGACTGGGCGGTCGGCTGGGATGCCCCGACGGTGGACTTCTCGGCGGGCGCTAAAGGAGGAGGATGGCAGCTCCAACCCGATGACGGCGACGATGCCCCCGCGGATTTGCTGGGCGTGATTGCCGAGGACCTGAAGTTGAATTCGCGACCGGCCAGCGCCGCGACGGGGCTGGACTGCGTTGCGGAGCGGACGCGTGCGAGTTGAAGATGTACCTAAGGAAGCTCGAGAAGTGCAGTAGACACCAGCCGTTCGGGGCCTTCTTGAACGCTGCTTACGGAGGAGTTTGATCACGGCGGAGACGGCAGAATGTTTTCGGCGGAGACGCCAGCAACAAGTGCCATTGCGGGGGGATTGCAGGCGACCCCCACATCGCATGGGGCCAGTGCAACTGCAGGAGCGACCGCAGCATCTAGAGAACACCGAGAACTTAGGGCAGAGCCGAGCAGGGGAAGGTATAATGGGCTGTATTCTGGCTGAGAGGTATTGCGCCGAGAGCCAGGGCGACGCCGCCTCCATGCACCGCGTGGCGCGCAGCCAGCAGGAAAGGCTAAGCGGAGAACATCGACAGCGACCAGAAGGTCGCTTCCGTCGAAGACCAGGAGCTGGCCATCTGCGGCGATGGAAGTGGGGGTGCACGTGGAGACGGTGCGAGATGCAGGCGACGTGGTTGGGGCTTTGCTGTTGGAGAGGGTCGCTGGACAGCGGGCGCCGACCTCAGAGCGCTGCCGCCCCATGCCGGGGGCGCGGCAGTCCAGCGACAGGGCGGAGATCTCGGCGTTCCTAGACACCCTGGAGTCGACCGCGGGCGGCGTCGCATCTTGCGCGGACTCGGAGATCCCCTGCAAGTGCTGGAAGAACAACAGGTACCTCCCCAAGTGCTACAAGAAGTGGCATGGCGACCTTTGGAAGCGCGTCGGCAGGGTGCTGGCACGCCGAGGGGCCGCCGCCTTCAGAGCGCTGCGCCTTGGGAGCCACGTGAGCATAGAGGGGGCGAGAAGCAGAGGAGTGGAGACAGCTGCCTGGCAAGGCAAGCAGAAAGCTGACGAGGTCGTGGGAGAGGCGGCGAAGGCGCGCGAGATCTCGGAGGCGCAGATGAGCTGCTGCGACTGGGCAAGCGCCCCCGGCGCAACTGGTGAGAGCGAGGATTGCGCTGGCGACCGTGGTGCTGTTCAACGGGGCGAAGCCGATGCCCTGGGAATGCTCGGAGGAAGCGAAGAAGTGTGGATCGAGGAAAATGATGCTTGAGGACAGCTGCGAGGACCTGGCCAAGAAAGCGCCGAACCAGCTGGTCAAGACAGGGACGCCGCAGTTACGTGAGCATAGAACCAAGACCGTAAGATGGTGGCCTCAAACGGGCGTAGAGGACCCGACCAATAGAAACGCCGAGCCGAAGTGCCAGATGGAGGCGAAGTATGGAGCAAGAAGCTTAGCGCTGGAAGGTGAGCTGTTCCACCCGTCGCACCGCAGTTGCTGGGGCCGCTGCAGCGTGCGTCACTTTTGCTGGACGTGCGGGGCGACAGCGCCAGGGCGCCCGAGCGGGCAGATGACGGAGATATGCGCAGGAGGGCCGACTTGCAAGGCTATGCAGCATGCGCTCAGAACCACGCAGAAGAAGACGGACTGGGTGCGGGTCCAGATTTGGAAGTACACCTTGAAGCGGAGGCCACGAAACAGAGAACGACCCCCAGTGTCAGCAAGGAGTGGTCCGGCTACAAGTTCAAGGACCTCGGGCACTCCGCCGAGGTTTACCACTGAACGGCACGGCCGACGCCGCATGCCGCTCGCCACCTCATACGGTCGGCGGACTGCTAACAAACATTTGAAACATGGGTGCCATGGCGGCGTGGGCCAGCGATGCGGTCATAGAGATGCCATCGGCGCGGTCGGCCGAGTGAATATATAGACTTATGCCTCCACCGGCAAGTCCAGACATCTCGAAAGCGAGAGCCTTCTGGGCTTCTGCGCTGACATCTTGCGGCGAACCTGGGTCCGGCGGCCCCGGGGGGCGTCGGGTATGAGGCGGAAGGCCAGAAGGATGTGTGTCGGACGGATCTACCTATCTTTCAGCTGGACGCGCGACGCAGCGTCACGGCTGTCGGACGATGCGGCGGCTGCCATGTGAAGGCCAGCGTTTCCAGCTGGACGTGACGCAGCGCCGCGGCTGTCGGATCTGGCACTGGTGGCCACGCGGCGACCGGTGTTTCCAGCCAGACGCGGTGCACCGTTACGGCTGTCGGCACCAATAGAGCGCGACCGCGTGGCTACAGGGACCGAATAACTTTCAGGCGCTGGAGTTCCAGTGGAAATCGTGCTCGTGCTCGTGATCGAAACGGGTGGGTCGTCATCGCCATGAATGATCGGGGTGTCAATCCAACTTGACATTTCGGCGCGCTTAAACACATATTCGGGAAGGCCCCAGCGAAGAGGAACTGATGGGGGGAAACGCGCGGGGCTTGTCATCAGCGGAATTCCTTTCCCTTTGAGCCAAACCAGCACAGCAGTTTTCAGTCTCTCTCTCTCTCTCTTTTTGCTTTGTTTCTCTTTCTCTCTCTCTCTATGTTTCCGCGCTTCCTCCCTCCCCGTTCCTCTTTTCTCTTCGTTCCTCCATCTCTCCTTGGTCGTCTCTCTCCCTCCTCTTTCCTCTCTCCTCGGTTTTCACTCTCCTGTGTTCCTCGGTCGTCCCTCTCTCCTCGCCCCCTTTTCGCTCTCTCTCTCTCTCTCTATTTCTCTCTCTCTTTATCTCGTTCCCCCCGTTCTATTCCAACATCCCCCATCGTACCTCCCTCATCGCTCGTTCCTCCCTCTTCCCCTTTTTTCCAGAGGAAGGGAAGGAGAGGGAGGCGGGTGAGGAGGAAGGGGGACAAGGAACTTCCATGAGGAGGAGGAGGAGGAGGAGGAGGAGGAGGAGGAGGAGGAGGAGGAGGAGGAGAAGGAAGAGGAGGTGGTGGTTGAGGAGGAGGAGGAGGAGGAGGGAGGAGGAGGAGGAGGAGGAGGAGGAGGAAGGAGAGGAGGAGGAACAGGAGGAGGAGGAAAACTTGATATGATATGGCTTTGGGGCGCCTTAGCCCCCATTGGTGGGCCCAGCTACCTGGTGCCACCACCCTGTAGGGCACGGTGGCCCGTGTTGTCGCGCCTGGAACGGCTTTGGCCGACGTTTCCCCGTCCTGGGCCATCTTAGCAGGCTAGCTGGGGTGCCGCGCCTGCAACGGCTGTGTGGCCGACCCGGGGCCACCCAAACAGGCCCAAGGGGGGGAGGAAGGACATTTCGTGTTTGGGGGGGCACGACTTGTTCGCCCAAGCGGCCCATGGGGTTGTAGCCCCAGACTTGGACTCACGGAATCGGTGCGCCATTTGGGGGCTGGTGACTACTCTTATCCACACTTTGTTCCGCGATGATTTGTTATGTTGGGGCGCTGGTAGTGAACTCCTTCGTCCGCTTGAGCCACAACGGCGTTGGGGGTGACCGTTGGCAATGCACAGCGTTGCTTATCCCACTGAGTGGAGCCGATGGTTTCTGAACACAGCTAATTATCCCACACATCTGTCAGGGACCCTGCGATCCAGACCTCCCGCCGGCGTCGGGAGTTGCCTCTGGCATTACACAGCATCGTGTATCCCGCGGAATGGGCTAAGACGCTTCTGGGTGCAGAGCTAAACTCAAGGGCTCCCTCGAGGGCGCGAAGTTATTCGCGCTTCGCGCTTCGCGGTCCTCGTTCCTTCTCCCCCTCCTCCTCGTCCTCCTCTTCTCCCCCTTTGGGAGGGCGGCGCGAGGGCGCGAAGTTATTCGCGCTTCGCGCTTCGCGGAGCGCGAAGCGCGAAGTTGGGAGCCCTTGTAAACTACTCTTGTGTCAGGGCCCCTTTTGGGTAAGGCACCCCGCCAGCGTCGGAGGCAGCCGTTGACATAATACCGTGTGTGGGCTTCTGAGCGCAGAGTTTCGGGAGGGGAAAACACACACACACAGACACAGTCAATCGTCGATTCCCCAGAAAATATGGGAACACATGGGCAGTGGGGGGAAGACGAAAACCCAGAAACTATGGGAAAATATAGTGAATCCAGTTATTTGTGTGCATTCATTTGTGTGTCCCAGGGCCCCTTTAACCTATTCATGGATCAGGAACCTGTTGGTCCAGACCTCCCGCTGGCGTTGGGGGTCACTGTTGGCAATGCGGGGCGCCTTAGCCCCCTTTGGTGGGCCCAGCTATCTGGTGTTACCACCCTGTAAGGCACGGTGGCCCGTGTTGCCGCGCCTGGAACGGCTGTGGCCGCCGTTCCCCCCTCTTGGGCCACCTGAGCAGGCCAGATGGGGCAGCGGCTGCGTGACCGACCCTAGGCCACCTAAGCAGGCCAGACGGGAAAATACATATTTTTGGGGGGCACGACTTGTCCGCCCAGAGGAGGAGGAGGAGGAGGAGGAGGAGGAGGAGGAGGAGGAGGAGGAGGAGGAGGATCAGGAGGAGGATCAGGAGGAGGAGGAGGAGGAGGAGGAAGAGGAGGAGGAGGAGGAGGAGACGGTGGAGAAAAAGCGAGGGATGATGGGGGGCGGGATGACGAACAGGGAGGGGCGAAGAGGCGCCCGTCTCCCGCCAATTCTCCGTTTTGCCTCTCCCGCCCCCCAATCGTCTCGAGGGGCGTCCCAAAGAGAGGCGGGGGAGCATCGTGGCTGGGGTCTTTTGCGTGCCTGTTGTTTCGTGTTTGATGTGTTGTTTTGTTGCTTGTGCGTTTTTGCTTTTGGGTGCCCTCCAGCAGCTGCCCCTCGACGAAAGCTTCCCGCGGGTGCCCGAATGGTCCCGAACGGCCGCCAGAGGCCCGAAGTGCTATGACTGGGAAACCACCAGGCGTCGAAGAGTGGGGGATGAGAACTAGGGGTCTGCGCATATCATGGCCGCCGTCTCTTCTTTCAGTGCGTTCCCTGGCCCCCCCTCGTCCGCGCACATGCCGCGGGTCACGACGCGCTAGCCCACCTCTCTCTGGCCCTCCTCCTCGGCGCACCCGGCATGGGGATGCGACGGAGGAGGGCTGCGAATGATAGTGCATGGACAGCCGCATGCTTTCTTGTAGACGGGTGTGCATTCAAGCATGTCTTACTGTTGCGCGTTCCGTAGCCGCCGAGGCTCGAAGATGGATGTCTTTCGACGCATGCTAGAGCCAGGCAGAGTAAAAACGCTGTGGTATCACAGCTTGCGCGATCTTTTTCTCATCGTCTCGCTCTCAGGTCATGGAGATGTGGCTTTCGTCGCGACTGAAGAAGTACAACGGCGAAGTGGTGACGAGGCCCCGCCCTCCGCTTGCCCGCCCTTTGCCCTTTGTCGCCTCTCTAGAGTAACGACCTTTGTCGCCTTGCCACGTGCTGTCGAGAGGCACCCAGCAGAGGGTTTGCGTGCTGCACGGGTGTACCGCCCTGGCCGCTCAAGGTCTGAGTGAGCCCTGCGGGTTTCCCATCGGCGGGGGAGGAGGAGGAGGAGGAGGAGGAGGAGGAGGAGGAGGAGGAGGAGGAGGAGGAGGAGAAGGAGGAGGAGGAGGAGGAGGAGGAGCAGGAGGAGGAGGAGCGGGAGCAGGAGCAGGAGCAGGAGCAGGAGGAGCAGGACGAGGAGGAGGAGGAGGAGGAGGAGGAGGAGGAGGAGGAGGCGGAGGAGGAGGAGGAGGAGGGGCAGAGGGAGTGGGTTTGGGAGGGAGCGCGCCTGTCTTTGCGCCCGCTGACGCGCGCGCGCGGTGCCCACGTTTCACGCCCACCCGGTGCGGCGAACTGAGGCCGTGGAGATCCACTATGGAGGAAAAGTCACGCCCAGGCCTGGGGCTCCGGACACCAGACCTTGGCCACCTCCTCATCCTCCTCAGTTTTTCTCCCTCTTCCTTTCAGCATGCTCAATTCTAGGAAGAATCCTTCGCTCATTCCATCCTTTCCTCCTTATCCGTTCACCACTATGGAGGAGGCGGGGGATGAGGAGGCAGCATCACCAGCAGACTGACGGGAGGAGTGGGATGACGATGGTGATAGTAGTCATGATGATGATGATGTTGCTGATGCTGATGCTGATGCTGATGCTGATGCTGATGCTGATGCTACTGATGACGATTACGATGATGATGATGATGATGATGATGATGATGATGATGATGATGATGATGATGATGATGCTGATGCTGATGCTGATGCTGATGCTGATGCTGATGCTGATGCTGATGCTGATGCTGCTGCTGATGATGATGATGATGATGATGATGGTGATGATGAGGAGGAGGAGGAGGACGACGACGAGGAGGAGGAGGAGGATGATGAGGAGGAGGATGAGGAGGAGGGGGAGGAGAAGGATGATGAGGAGGAGGAGGAGGAGATAAGGATGATGCAGTCTCTCAGGGGCGGCGTCATTTCAATTCGAGGTTGCCGAAGTGATCTGGTTGTCGGGTGGTTTTGTGGGTCGGTGGTCTGGTGGTAGACGTGCCCTTCCCCCTACACAGGTCTACATCGTGTGCTGTGCAGCCCCCTCTGCTAAGCAAGCCTCTCCCCAAGCTGATTAGTGAAGCCCTGTAGAGCTACACATGCCTTCGCTCTATCACAAACCTCTCATCCTACACAGGCGCCCTCTGTTAGACAAGGCCCCTCCACAAGCTGATAACAAAGAACTTGTTGGTACAATAGATGTGGTCTTCTTCCCCGTACACGGGCCCCCTCTGCTGCATAGCACCCAATCTTAGACCAGGCCACACCCCAAGATGACTGAACCAAATCCTTAGTCCCGTCCCTTCTCCTGTGAACCACCCTCTATCAGACAAGGCACCTCCCGAAGCTGATAAAAATACATCTGTGGTGCTAGACGTGCCGCTCTTACACAGGCCAGCCTTAGAACAACTATCCTGTTGCGGCGGCCCTACAGCGGCCTTGCACAATTATTCTTTTTGTTGCGGTTTTCCAACAGGATCCACTGTGGTATTGGATACAGGCGGACAAATAAAATGAGCAGACAACGCGACACACATGTCAAACCCACTGAACTTGTAGAAGCCAGTCGCGCGTTTCAATGATTTTTTGGGACTCCTGGTGAGGGGGGGAGGTACACCGACTTTACACATACATTCAACGCGGTGTAAGGTGAGGCTGTACAGCGAAAGTTATATCCGCTGCTGTCTTGACTCAGGACTGCGCAGCCCTACATGCCAGTTGCACGGCTGTGTGCGGCTCCATCTGGATCAGCGTATCAAACACAGGCTACGTCTGTCGCTGATCCGCTTCTCCATATCATGGCTCATCTCTTTGTTCTCGACCTGCCGGCCATCACGGGATGAGTTATGGGATACCTCGATACGTCGCCGACGTTATCCTCAGAGTAGGGTTCTCAGTCAAGCCCTCAACCCTTGCTTGTCACTTGGTAGCGGAGCTGGCTACATCTTTATGTGGTTGGCTCTTACATCAGGTGTTATGTACACAGCAAGTTGCCACGGTACAGTGGAGTACCCGACTGCGCCGGCTCTCAGCCACTACACTCCCGATACTCTTTGAACCAGCTCGTAACCTACATTCCTATACCTCCATTTCCCCACTGCGTGGCCACGCGCCACGTACAACACAAGTACCGATATCCATCCGATAACTGACGGCCACTTCAGACCAGAGACTCAGTCGCAACCTAATCGGCGCGACAATATCCCATGACACGAGACCTGACATTAGCAGCTACAACATGACCATGCATTATAGCAAGGCCGCTATCTTCGGAACCATCTGGGCGCGCATAGGTCTTGCCCTGGCATGCGTGCGAGGAGGAGGACTGGATGAAACACGCACTCGGGGTCCCTTCTAGGATCCCGCAGGCAACGCACCCTTCCGCGTCTTTGGTCGCGAAGTACACGCATGGCCTAACGTCGCGAGCGGAAGCGCGACTCCACCCCAACAGGCTGCTGCCTTACAGCGCGGCCTGGCTAGTCTTGCTAGAACACTAGCCATGAGGGTGCCGTCCGCCATCATCAACAGGGGGGACGCACCGATAGAGCCACATACATCATGCACTTATTAAGCACCAGCTTTGTAAACCTTGAGGACGAGCGACAGTTCACCTCGGGAACGGCCCTCATCGACTTCAGGGTCGAGGGGGGCGAACGCATCGATCCAGTGCTTGCCCGAGTACTGGCCCGATTCGAGATGGCCAGGCTGGAAGCGTACTCAGTGCGAAGAGACTCCCAAGACCGCCCCAAGACCACCCAAGAGACCCTCAGGACGGCCCCAAGATGGGCCAAGAAGGCTCCAAGATTGCCGAAGAGGCGCCCAGGACAGTCCCAGACCACCCCAGAACAGGCCCAAGATGGGCCCAAGAGCGGGAGCAGGAGGCTTCCAGAGACCTCCGAGAGGCCTCCGGGACCCCTCAGAGGCCCCCAACACCCCCCCGATCCTTGAGAGGCCCCAAAAAGACCCCGACGAGGCTCCAAGAACAGCCCAAGAGAGCTGCGAGAGCCGTCCCGAGAGAGCCCCAAGAGGGTCAAATCGTTAATTTCCTATGTTTTTTTTTCTAATGTTTTTCGCGTTCTCACGTTTTCCCGCTTCCAACCCTCGGAGATCGTTTCCCGGAAAGGGCAAGAGCCCAGGGTTCTCTTTGTACTAGGTAAACTAGTCCCCCGGTGCCTGCTTGAAGGAGGCCGGCGAATTTTTTCCCTGATAAATAACGAGCCGGCGAATTGCCGGCGAATTTTTTCCCTGATAAATAACGAGCCGGCGAATTGCCGGCGAATTTTTTCCATGATAAATAACGAGCCGGCGAATTAAAATTTGAGGATGTCTCGAGCGAAACGCTTGTTTTTGAGGCCGGCGAATTAAAATTTGAGGATGTCTCGAGCGAAACGCTTGTTTTTGAAATCAGCACGACCTACCCCAGCACGACCACACCCCAGCACGACCCGACCCCAGCACGACCCTCACCACACCCCAGCACGACCACACCCCAGCACGACCTCACCACAGCACGACCACACCCCAGCACGACCACGCCCCAGCACGACCACGCCCCAGCACGACCACGCCCCAGCACGACCACACCCCAGCAGCACGACCACACCCCAGCACGACCACACCCCTAGCAAGACCACACCCCAGCACGACCACACCCCAGCACGACCTCACCACAGCACGACCACACCCCAGCACGACCACGCCCCAGCACGACCACGCCCCAGCACGACCACGCCCCAGCACGACCACCCCCCAGCACGACCACCCCCCCAGCACGACCACCCCCAGCACGACCACCCCCCAGCACGACCACACCCCAGCACGACCACTCCCCAGCACGACCACACCGCCTTGGTTGAGTGGTTGCCTGTCGTCGTGGAATGTTTCGTGGGGTGTCTCGTGGAATGTTTCGCGGGGTGTCTCCTGGAATGTTTCGTGAGGTGTCTCGCGGAATGTTTCGTGAGGTGTCTCGTGGGATGTTTCGTGAGGTGTCTCGTGGGATGTTTCGTGAGGTGTTGCCCCGTTGGGTATCGTGAAAACGTGCCCATGCTCCACATGTCTATATCCCTTTCCGGGTTCGTGGGTCCATCATGTTTTCTAATGTTTTTCGCGTTCTCACGTTTTCCCGCTTCCAACCCTCGGAGATCGAGGATTTTGGAACAAACGCAGAATTCCCATAATTCTTTTTTTTCAAAGTGGGACTCCTACTCGGGGGTCCCACACATCCCCTGACATTTGGCCAGTACCGCGCCTCCCAGCTTCCTGGGGCGAGACCCCAAGACGCCGAAGGACAGCCCATGACGACCTCAAGAAGCCCCCAGAACGTAAAGAACGGCCCAACACGCTCCCGCGCAGTTCGAGACACCCTTCTGGCGGCTCTCCAGGCCTCCAGGAGGCCTCCAGAAGCTCAAGGGAGTCCGGAAGATCCCACACCCTTGAGGGGCCCGGCTAACAAAACCCGCGAGGCACAAACAAAAAACAGCGCCGAACAGCGCCGAGGAACTGGAAAAGCATGGACATCCCATAATTCCTTTTTTTTGTTTTTCAAGTTTGGCCCCCGGTCTACTCTTGCACAACAGACCACAATTCAGACCCCCCTCACCTCCCAAAAAAGAACCCATGAAGCCTGTGTGAGGGCCCCAAAAAGTTGAATACCGAAAGGAACTCAATGATTTCTGCGTTTCCACACTTTCCCTTCTATACGATTCCGAGGCTTGAGCAGGGCCTCCAAGGGAGTCCCTGGACGCAGGGAACGACCGAAATGAAATTCCATGAGTTGGCCTATCAAGCCTAGCGCGCGATTTTTCTAGTATATAATTACATGTATAGATAGGTATGTATGTGAGAGAGCACGTTCTGTGGTCGCTTGGAGGGGGGGATTCGAACCCCCCCTTCTCCCCCGCCGTGAAGCGGGTGAGTTTCCGACGGAATCCTTTGACAGTTTTGACGCCGTTTTGCGGTGCGTGAGGCATGGCATGACAGCGCACGTCGACTATATATCGGAGGTGGAAAGACCTCCTACCCTGACACGTCGATTAAGGAATTGGCCGTTTTCGGTTCGCGAGAAGGCGTCGCGGCCGTGGTTTTTGCGGGTCCAGGTCCGTTGGTTTCGGTCCCAGGCCGTTTTCACTAAGGAGAGGTCCACTAAAGGGAGGTTTGTCCACCGCCGAATATAGTCAGAGGACATTTGCTGTGCAGTCATTGGAGGGCCCCCGAGGCCTTTTCGGGTCACCGGCTGGAGGTCCCCTATAGGAGCCAGCTTGGGAGTCAAAACTGTGTACACAAACCTTGTTGCCCGGGGCGGGCATTCGGGCAGTTATCATGATATAACGAATGCGCGTTGCTTGGGCTTTCTGGTCGGTCGGCCCCCTGGCCGGCGACCGCTTAGAATGCCAGATTCGCATGTCACGGAATCGGTGCGGCGACGTGGGACTGACAGACAGTAGAGAGCTCAGGCCACGGAGTCGTGGGAGCGATTGGGAGGCTGGTGCGTCATTCGCCCGCCTCCCTCGGGACCCGGTTCCCCGGTGGAGCGGCTCCGCCCTTTGGGAACGGGGTTCCGTTGCGAGCGCCCCGTGACCATGCTTGGCTCCTGGCTCAAGAGATCAAAGTCAAGAGTAGTTTCCTCCCTCCCCTAATGCCTGGTCCTCGAAACCACCGGGGCGGTAGGAGTGCCGGCTCTCGGGATAGATTCCGGGATGCGCGTTTGGAGTTGTCGATCGAAGGGTTCCTGAGGGCCGTCTTGGGCCTCCACGAAAGGGCCCAAGTGAAACAGCCAGTACCTCGAGAGGTGGTCGTGTTGGCCCTAGAAGACATCATCGAGTCGGACGTTCTTGCCGAGATCAGCGACGAGTAACCTATGAACCCATGGGGTGGGCATTACCCTGCGCACTTCCCAGTGGGCGCTCTGTCGGACCGCGAGGCGCTCGCAAGCCCTCCCCCTCCCCTACTTTTTCTCTCTCCCTCTCCTCGGGCTGGCGCCTGCGTCGGCGGCGGCTGGCGGCGGCCGGGACGACAACTTCCTTTTCTGGGCCAGCGCCGGCGCCTGCGGCGGCGGGCGGCGGCGGCGGGGAGCGTCGACGAGGACGACGGCGACGACGATGACGACGCCGACGACGCTCCGCAACAGTGCCTTGGTTTTGGGTCAGAGTCCTAATGGACGCTTCTTGGGGTCTCGTCGGAGGGCTCTCGGGGGCCTCTGAAGGGCATTTGTGAAGCCTCCTGGACGCCTCTTGGGCGTCTCTTGGGGCCTCTCTGAGGTGATGGTGGTGGTGAGCTGTGGTGGTGGTTGTGGCGGTGGTGGTGGTGGTGGTGGTGGTGTGGTGGTTGGTGGTGGCGGTGATGGTGATTCTTGTGGTAGTTGTGGTGATACGTTGTGGTGGTTGTGGTGGTGGTGTTGGTGGCGGCGGCGGTGGTGGGCGGTGGTTTCTGGTGGTGGTGGTGGTGGTAGTTGTTGTGGTGGTGGATCAAGGTGGTGGTGGTGGCGGTGGTGGTGTGGTGGTTTGTCGTGGTGGCTGTGGTGGTGATGGTTGTGGTGGTGGTGGGTTATGGTGGTGGTGGTGGTGGCGGTGGTGGTGGCGGTGGTTGTGGTGGTGGTGGTTTGTTATTGTGGTGGTGTGGTGGTGGTGGTGGTGAGGTGGCTTGTGCTGATGTTGGTGGTGGGTTGTGGTGGTGGTGGCGGTGGTGATGGTTGTGGTGGTGGTGTGGTGGTTTGTTGTGGTGGTGGTAGTGGTTGTGGTGGTTGTAGTTTGGTGGTGATGGTGTGGTGGTGGTTTGTGGTGGTTTGTGGTGTTGGTGATGGTGGTGGTTGTGGTGTGGTGGTTTGTGGTGGTGATGGTGGCTGTGGTGGTGGTGGCGGTGGATTGCGGAGGTGGTGGTGGTGGTGGTGGTGGTGGTGGTGGCGGTGGTGGTGGTGGTGTGGTGGTCTGTGGTGGTGGTGGTGTTGGTGTTGGTGGGTTGTGCTGCTTGTAGTGGTGGTGGCTGTGGCGGTGGCGGTGGTGGTTGCGCGGTAGACTGTGGTGGTGGTGGTTGTAGTGGTGGTGGGTTGTTGTGGTGGTGGTAGTGGTGAGTTGTTTTGGTGGTGGTGGTTTTGGCTGTGGTGGTGGTGGCATGGTGGGTTGATGTGGTGGTGCTGGTAGTGGTGGTGGCGGTGGTGGTGGTGGTGGCGTGGTGGTTTGTGGTGGTGGTGGTGGTGGGCTATGGTGGTGGTTGTGGTGGTGGCGCTGCTGGTAGCGGTGGTGGTGGTGGTGGTGGTGGGTGATGGTAGTGGTGGGTTGTGGCGGGCTGTGGTGGTGGTGGTGGCGTTTTTGGTGGTGGTGGTGGTGGTGGTGGTGTAGTGGTTTGTGGTGATGGTGGTGGTTGTCGTGGTGGTGGGTTGTGGTGGTTGTGGTGGTGGTGGTGGCGCTGGTGGTGGTAGTGGTGGTGGTGGTGGTTTGTGGTGGTGGTGGTGTGGCCTTCGTCTCTTCCCGCCAACTTGTTTTGTCTTTGGGTCAGGGTTGTAATGGATGCCTCTTGACGTCTCGTCAGACGGGTCTCGGGGGCGTCTGAGGAGCATGTGTCAAACCTCGTGGACTTTCCTAAGGGCCTCTCGGTGGCTTCTGGAAGGCGAGGGCTCGATACGACGATTTGTGTGTTCCTTCTGCGGGCTTCTGGGCCCTCCCTGGTCATCGTCGTTGCGTCCCCGCCGTCGGCGCTGCTGGCCGCCGCCATCGCCGGCGCTGGCGCCGGCGCTGGGGGAGGGGGTGGAACCCCACCCCGCCTTGGGAGGGGGGGGGGTTCGGGAGGGGGGGGGTTTAGAGGGGAGGGGACCCCACCTGGTTCTGGTCGACGGCGCCGAATATAGGGGGGGCCCACCGTAAAAAAAGTGAACGCCCCAGGGGTCCGTTCCCGTTCCCGTTCCCGTTCCCGTTCCTGCTATCTCTCTCTCTCTCTCTCTTGTTTTTTTTTTTTTTTCTCTCTCTCTCTCTCTCTTTCTATCTTTCTCTCTCTCTCTCTCGCCCTCTCTCTCTCTCGCCCTCTCTCTCTCTCTCTCCCCCTCCGGCTCTCTCTTTCTCTCTCTTCCTCTCGCGTCCAGGGGGTCCCTGGGACCGAGATCGAAGAACCGCATATCCCCAAATCTTGCAAAAGCCATAAGGACATCAATAATTACAGGTCCCTTCCACCCTGAAAGGGGGATCAAGAGGGAGGCCCCAGAAAGGCCGCGGACGCTTGGAGGCTTGTTGCGCTCTCCTGAGAGGCCTCGCGGGGGCCTCTTAGAAACATGTTTCAGGTTTCTTGGGGCCCGTTGGGGGCTTCTTGGGTACGTCAGGGGGGAGGTCTTGGAGGTCTCCTGGGAGTTCACTGGCGGTCTCGGAAGGTATCTGTCAGACGCCTACGGCGAATCATCGCCGCCACTTGCCTTTTGGAAACGCCTATGCGGCCAAGCGTTGGGGCAAAGTTTGGCCAAGGTGTTGGACTTTGTGTTCCCCCAGCCGAAGTGTGGCCATCTTGAGTCCGTCTTGGAGGCCATGCTGGCCGTCCTGGAGGCCATACTGGACCATGTCAGCAGTCTTGAATGCCATCTTTTACATGAGTTACGTGTCTTACATCAGATATTTGCAACCCGAATTCAGCACAAGCTGGCACATTACGGAGTATTTACATCATCATATTTACGAGCGCTGGCTCGACGTAAGGCTATTCGAGTTGACCGAAAGGGCTCAGTTGGACTCCACCAAACGCCATAGGATTCCATTGGGCTCCAATGAACTCCATCGGGCTCCGTAGGACTCTGTTGAACTCCATTAGACTCGATTCGAACAACCATACGATTCCATTGGACTTCATTGGACTCCATTGATCTCCATTGGACTCCATTGGACTCCAATGGGCTTCTGTGGACTCCATGTGAATGAATACGATTGGACCCCACTGGACTCCATTGGACTCCATGCGACTCCATTGGACTCCATTGGGCCCCCATCGGACTTCACTGGGCTCCAAACGACTCCATTGGAGTTCAATGGGGAAAAACACGACGAATGGTTTGTGGCACTTCCAGCTTCTGGGGCCGGGCCCTGGGGCTGTCCAACAACGACCTACGATGAAAAGCAGGTTCCCGGGAAGGGGCCCACATTTCAGGGGAGCCCCATTGCGAACAATTCATGACGTCGGCTGTCTGGGAAGCTGCGCGCGCTGCATCAGCCCTCCCCTCTTTCTCCTTCTGCTCCTCCTTCACTCGAAGCGTATGTATATACATATATATATATATATGTACATATGTGTATATGTGTATGTGTTTGTATATGTATAGGTGTTTGTAAATGTGTATGTAGTTGTGTGTATAGGTGGTGTGTATGTTTGAGTTCGTACAGATGTTGGGCCCATCTTGGAGCTCCAAGATGACCATGCTGGAACTCCAAGAGGTGCCACCTTGGGCCCGTCTTGGAGCTCCGAGATGGCCGAAAGAGGGGCCCAAGATCGGTTACGCGAGAGCTCTTTCGCGTGACCGATGTTGGGGCTCTTTTGGGGCTCTCCCGGGGCCCTCTTGGGCCCCTCTTGGGCCCCTCTTGGAGCTCTAAGATGGCCGAAATTAGGGCCCAAGATCGGTCTCGCGAGAGATCTGTCGCGCGACAGATGTTGGGGCCCTCTTGGAGCTCTCTTGGGGCCATCTTGGGGCCCTTTCGGGGCCCTCTGGGGGCCATCTTGGGCCCGTCTTGGAGCTCCAAGATGGCCGAAAGAGGGGCCCAAAGATCGGTCACGCGAGAGCTTTTTTGCGTGACCGATGTTGGGACCCTCTTGGAGCTCTCTTGGGGCCATCTTGGGGCCCCCTACGCGCCCTCTTGGGGTCATGTTGGGCCCGTCTTGGAGCTCCAAGATGGCCGAAAGAGGGGCCCAAGATCTGTCACGCGTGAGCTCTTTCGCGTGACCGATGATGGGGCCTTCTTGGGGCCTTCTTGGGGTCCTCTTGGGGCCTTCTTGGGGCTCTTGGTCCATATGCATTTTTATTCCGAAACATACATATGTACAAACTCGAACATATACAAGGCATATCCACACAACTACATATACATCTACAACCACCTGTACATGTACAAACACACATACATGTACACATATGTACACATATATATATATATATACATGCGCTATTCTCTCATGTTGATGTTCTGTTCTGGATGTTCTATCATGTGCTGCTCTGTCCTTCCCTCCTCCCTTCTCCCTCCCTCGCTCCTCCCCTTCTATCCTCTGGAAGTGGCACGGGCGGCGGGAACGGGAACGGGAACGGGAAATGAACGGGAACGGACCCCTGGGGCGTTCGCGCGCCTTTACGAGGGCCCACCCCCAGTTCGAAACGCGCCGCCGAATGTTCCCAAGGCAAGCGCCCGTGACACGCGCTCTCTCATAGATATGTACGTCTGTCTGTCTGTCTGTCTGTCTGTCTGTCTGTCTGTCTGTCTGTCTGTCTGTCTGTCTGTCTGTCTGTCTGTCTGTCTGTTTGTGTGTCTATCTACCTCTCTGTTTCTCTGGGGAAGGAACGGGGGTCCAAACGCTTGGACCTCGAGCCTCGAATTGGGACGGTGACCCCTGCGGTGCCGAGACAGGCCGTGATGGTTCGAAGAGACTCCCAAGACGCACAAGACGGCTTCGAGACGGCCCAAGAGCATTCCAAGGCGAACAAGACGGCCTCGAGACGATTCAAGATGCCTTCAAAACACCACGAGAGGGCTCCACATGTGTTCTCCTGATTGCCCCAAGAGGCAACACATGCCCCATTCCCGAAGCAAACACGTACAGTTTCAGCGTGTTCGCTCGTTGGGTTTTAACGGCGGTTTGGCTCGTCTTGGCGCTCTGCGGCCTCTTGTGAAAGTCACGCGAGAACACACGAGTGGCCCTAGGAGGCACGCGACAAGCCCGGGACTTGAGGTTTTGGGTCCCTGCAAAAGATGTCTTGTATGCAATATTGAGGAACGAGGACTCGCACGGACCTGGGGACGCTCCACTCCGTGTCTCGAGGCGCGCTGGCGAGAAAATTGCATACCTTATTCCCCCACTTCTATTTTTTCCCGGAAAGGGCAAGAGCCCAGGGTTCTCTTTGTACTAGGTAAACCTGTCCCCCGGTGCCTGCTTGAAGGAGGCCGGCGAATTTTTTCCCTGATAAATAACGAGCCGGCGAATTGCCGGCGAATTTTTTCCCTGGTAAATAACGAGCCGGCGAATTGCCGGCGAATTTTTTCCATGATAAATAACGAGCCGGCGAATTAAAATTTGAGGATGTCTCGAGCGAAACGCTACGGCCCCACCCCAGCAAGACCACACCCCAGCACGACCACACCCCAGCACGACCTCACCACAGCACGACTCCCCAGCACGAGCACGACCCCACCCCAGCACGACCACGCCCCAGCACGACCACACCCCAGCACGATCACACCCCAGAACGACCACACCCCAGCACGACCCCACCCAAGCACGACCCCACCCCAGCACGACCACACCCCAGCACGACCACACCCCAGCAACGCTTGTTTTTGAGCGCCGGCGAATTAAAATTTGAGGATGTCTCGAGCGAAACGCTTGTTTTTGAGGCCGGCGAATTAAAATTTGAGGATGTCTCGAGCGAAACGCTACGGCCCCACCCAGCAAGACCACACCCCAGCACGAAGCAACACCCCAGCACGACCACTCCCCAGCACGACCACACCCCAGCACGACCACGCCCCAGCACGACCACACCCCAGCACGATCACACCCCAGAACGACCACACCCCAGCACGACCCCACCCCAGCACGACCCCACCCCAGCACGACCACACCCCAGCACGACCACACCCCAGCAGGACCCCACCCCAGCACGACCCCACCCCAGCACGGCCCCACCCCAGCAAGACCACACCCCAGCACGACCACACCCCAGCACGACCTCACCACAGCACGACCACACCCCAGCACGACCACGCCCCAGCACGACCACGCCCCAGCACGACCACGCCCCAGCACGACCACCCCCCAGCACGACCACCCCCCCAGCACGACCACCCCCCAGCACGACCACCCCCCAGCACGACCACACCCCAGCACGACCACTCCCCAGCACGACCACACCCCAGCACGACCCCACCCCAGCACGACCCCACCCTAGCACGACCACACCCCAGCACGATCACACCCCAGAACGACCACACCCCAGCACGACCCCACCCCAGCACGACCCCACCCCAGCACGACCACACCCCAGCACGACCACACCCCAGCAGGACCCCACCCCAGCACGACCCCACCCCAGCACGGCCCCACCCCAGCAAGACCACACCCCAGCACGACCACACCCCAGCACGACCTCACCACAGCACGACACCACAGCAGCACGACCACTCCCCAGCACGATCACGCCCCAGCACGACCACGCCCCAGCACGACCACTCCCCAGCACGACCACCACCCAGCACGACCACCCCCCCAGCACGACCACCCCCCAGCACGACCACCCCCCAGCACGACCACACCCCAGCACGACCTCACCACAGCACGACCACACCCCAGCACGACCACGCCCCAGCACGACCATGCCCCAGCACGATCACGCCCCAGCACGACCACCCCCCAGCACGACCACCCCCCCAGCACGACCACACCCCAGCACGACCACACCCCAGCACGACCACACCCAGTCGCACCCCCGTGGAATGTTTCGTGGGGTGTCTCGTGGAATGTATCGTGGGGTGTCTCGTGGAATGTTTCGCGGGTGTCTCGTGAAATGTTCGTGAAGGGTCTCGTGGTGTTTCGTGAGGTGTCTCGTGGGATGTTTCGCGGGGTGTCTCGTGGGATGTTTCGTGAGATGTCGCCCAGTTGGGTATCGTGAAAACGTGACCATGCTGCACATGTCTTTATCCCTTTCCGGGTTCGTGGGTCCATCATGTTTCCACACCCAGTTTGCGACCCCCAGACCTGTCCTGGAATGCGCTCCGACCAGGACCACGGCATGAGCTCAGCCGTGGCAGCGAGGGTTCCCTTCAGAGGCGTAAGAAAGGTCCAAACGTCGAGCGGTTCCTCCTCATCCCCCTCATCCTCCATACCACACGCCGTCCTCCTCCCCGCCTCCTCCTCCTCACGATGCTCCTCCTCCTCCCTTCCTGCCCCTGCCCCCCCCGCACCCGCCAGATTTGCGACCCTGATGCTCGACCCCATCCGGCCCGAGCAGCTCCTCCACAGGCTGCTGCCGCTGCTCCCCGCCAGGAGACACCCCCCCCCGCGCGCCGGGCCCTCTGTCGGCGAGCCACCGGGAGAGAGAGAGAGCTCGGCGGCCTCGCTCCGCCTCGACGCGGCGGCGGCTCCGGCGCCGACGTCCAAGGCTGAGCGGCCTCCCGTCGGAGGCCAGCAACATATGTACACGTACGCGGTTAGTTTCTCCTGGAGTGCGTGTGAACGCGGACGTTCGTGCAGGCAAGACCGCGGAGGGCGTACATGTACATATGTCGTTGCTCGCCCATCCCGGGACCCCTTTCCTGGTTTCTGGACGCAGTAAAAGTCGGCGTGACATGGGTTCTCTTAGGTGTTCACAATGATGGAAGCCTTGGTGGCACCGAGATCGTTGCACTTTTTCCCGGAAAGGGCAAGAGCCCAGGGTTCTCTTTGTACTAGGTAAACCTGTCCCCCGGTGCCTGCTTGAAGGAGGCCGGCGAATTTTTTCCCTGATAAATAACGAGCCGGCGAATTGCCGGCGAATTTTTTCCCTGGTAAATAACGAGCCGGCGAATTGCCGGCGAATTTTTTCCATGATAAATAACGAGCCGGCGAATTAAAATTTGAGGATGTCTTGAGCGAAACGCTTGTTTTTGAAATCCCGACCTCACCACACCCCAGCACGACCACACCCCAGCACGACCTCACCACAGCACGACCACACCCCAGCACGACCACGCCCCAGCACGACCGCGCCCCAGCACGACCACGCCCCAGCACGACCCTACCCCAGCAAGACCACACCCCAGCACGTCCACACCCCAGCACGACCTCACCACAGCACGACCACACCCCAGTACGACCACGCCCCAGCACGACCACGCCCCAGCACGACCACCCCCCAGCACGACCACACCCCAGCACGACCACACCCCAGCACGACCACACCCCAGCACGACCACACCCTAGCAAGACCACACCCCAGCACGACCACATCCCAGCACGACCTCACCACAGCACGACCACACCCCAGCACGACCACGCCCCAGCACGACCACGCCCCAGCATGACCACGCCCCAGCACAACCACCCCCCAGCACGACCACCCCCCCAGCACGACCACACCCCAGCACGACCACCCCCCAGCACGACCACACCCCAGCACGACCACTCCCCAGCACGACCACACCGCCTTGTTGAGTGGTTGCCTGTCGTCGTGGAATGTTTCGTGGGGTGTCTCGTGGAATGTTTCGCGGGGTGTCTCGTGTAATTTTTCGTGAGGTGTCTCGTGGAATGTTTCGTGAGGTGTCTCGTGGGCTGTTTCGTGAGGTGTCTCGTGGGATGTTTCGTGAGGTGTTGCCCAGTTGGGTATCATGAAAACGTGTCCATGCTCCACATGTCTATATCCCTTTCCGGGTTCGTGGGTCCATCATGTTTCTCGCGGAATGTTTCGTGAGGTGTCTCGTGGGATGTTTCGTGAGGTGTCTCGTGGGATGTTTCGTGAGGTGTTGCCCCGTTGGGTATCGTGAAAACGTGCCCATGCTCCACATGTCTATATCCCTTTCCGGGTTCGTGGGTCCATCATGTTGCTGCTCGCGTGCCTTCAGTTGACTGTAGTTGCCTGTTGTGTGTTGGGTCTTCCTTCCTTCTGCCATGCCTTTGTCCGTCCTTCCTCCTTCGCTGGCATTGTCCGCGGGATTTCTTGGATCGGCGCTGGGCCCCCCTGGCGGGGCCTCCGCCGGCGCCCCCCGGCGCGCTCCGATGCAGGAAGTCCGCGCCGACTTCCGAGGGGTCGTGCTTCTGCAGCTTGTGGTTCCTCCACGGATCCACGCCACGAACCACGGTGGGGGCGCGTGCCAAGAAACCAGTTGGATTTTGCCAGGGTGCCCTGGGTTTCTTAGATTTCGATGGGTTTCCAATATGATCTTGACAATCCTCGATCGACTCATGTGGACTTTCACTGAACAAATCGCGGATCTCAGGGTTGGATTACTTGCGGAGGTTTTTTGCGGCCGAGTCCCCACTGTACGCAAAGCGAAACCCAAGCGGACGATGTGGTCGACGCCTCGTTTTTCTTTTGCTTATGTCTTTTCTTTTGCTTTTGTTCCTTTTTTTGGTTTGTGTGTTTTTTCTCTTTTACCCTCCTCTCCTCTAACGCTGCAGGGGGATACTCCCAGAGTGGAGGTCGTTCAAGATTGGGCGGCTCATTCGATGTTGGAAACCTCCATATCCAATTCCATAGCGAAAAGCCTCACGCCGGGATTTTTGCACAATATCTAATTCCGCCGCTCCGCTTCGACTTTGTTCCCGGAAAGGGCATCGGCCCAGGGTTCTCTTTTAGTAGGTAAACCTGTCCCCCGGTGCCAACTTGAGGGAGGCCGGCGAATTTTGTCCCTGATAAATAACGAGGTCGAAGGAGGCCGGCGAATTAAAATTTGAGGATGTCTCGAGCGAAACGCTTGTTTTTCAGAATTTGTTGGGATGTCTCGGAGCGAAACGCTGGTTTATGCAGAGTTAGATAAGAGAGTTAGTTTGAGGATTTGGTCTCGAGCGAAACGCTTGTTTTCAGATGAACTGTCCATGCTCTCCTCAGGAGTCTCAAGCGAAAACGCTGGTTTTGCAGAGGAGGCCGACCCCCCCCCCCCCGACCGCAGGAAAAAAAAAAGAAAGGAAAAACGAAAAAAAAAAAAAAAAAAAAAAAAGAAAAGAAAAGCGCCCCGCGCGAAGGAATTTCGATGATTGTCTCGACTAATTCGTTTGTTTTGTTACTACGTGTTCCTGGAATTTTGGCAGCGATGTCTCGAGCGAAATCAACGACCCCACCCTAGCACGGACACATACCCCAGCACGACCACCACCCCAGCACGAAACACCTCAGCCCGACCCACACCCCAGACGACCCCACCCTAGCACGACCATACCCCAGCACGACCACAACCCAGCACGACCAGACCCCAGCACGACCCCACCCCAGCACGACCATACCCCAGCACGACCACACCCCAGCACGACCCGACCCCAGCACGACCCTACCCCAGCAAGACCACACCCCAGCACGACCACACCCCAGCACGACCTCACCACAGCACGACCACCCCCCAGCACGACCACACCCCAGCACGACCACACCCCAGCACGACCCCACCCCAGCAAGACCACACCCCAGCACGACCACACCCCAGCACGACCTCACCACAGCACGACCACATTCCAGCACGACCACGCCCCAGCACGACCACGCCCCAGCACGACCACGCCCCAGCACGACCACCCCCCAGCACGACCACCCCCCTAGCACGACCACCCCCCAGCACGACCACCCCCCAGCACGACCACACCCCAGCACGACCACACCCCAACACGACCATACTCCAGCACGACCACACCCCAGCACGACCACACCCAGTCGCACCCCCGTGGAATGTTTCGGGGGGTGGCTGGTTGAGTGGTTGCCTGTTCGTGGGTCTTGTCTTCGTGGAAGGTTTCACGGGGTGTCTCGGTTGGAATGTTTGTGAGGTGTTCGTGGCGTTGTTTTTCGTGAGGTGTCTCCTGGGATGTTTCGCGGGGTGTCTCGTGGGATGTTTCGTGAGGTGTCGCCCAGTTGGATATCGTGAAAACGTGACCATGCTGCACATGTCTATATCCCTTTCCGGGTTCGTGGGTCCATCATGTTTGGCTGGGCGGGGGCGCCACCACAACCACATTGGGATTTGGATGGCTGCGCGCGTCGGTTTTCTGGGCAAGGGGAGGGGGGGAGGAAGCCCGACAGCTTCGAGACGGCTTCTGCTTGCTTCTCACGCTTGAATGCCATTCTCTATTGTTTGCTGATGTTTAGATGCGTGTGATTCTTCTTCATATGTACACATATACATATAGACATCTATCCCACGGTCGGTGCCTGCTTGACGTTCATGCTCGACGGCGATCGCTTCTATGAGGAAAGACGTCGGACCGCCCCTCTGCCTATCGTGGTCTTGCTTCCCGAAATGTCTTGCCCCCCGCGTCTTTCACTGAAGATCGTTATCTGTCCTGGCGGATTCTGGCTGGAGGTCTTTAGAGGTTTCTGGATGTTTTGATTGGGGTGTGGGGGGTGGAGAGGGTCCCGAGTTTCCTTCCCCTCTGGTCTTCCAGATGCTTGCGCGGGGTCCGAATCTATTTCTTTGATGCTCCTCGGCATTCCTGGGCTGTCCAGCTGCCTGCGGCAAGTCCCCGCCACCGTGCCAGCCCAGCACTCCAGGTGGCGACTGGCCGAGGAGCGCACAGAACGCCGTGACGCGTGAGACTTCGTGTGGAGCTCGCATGGTGCTTCTTTGGGCCGTCTTGGGGATGCATTGGGCTCCTGTGGGGCAGTCTTGGCCTATTGTGGCCATCTTTGGCCGTCCTGGGCTTCTCTTCGGCCGTCCTGGAGCCCTCTCGGCCGTCTGGAGGAGGTCTGGTGAGGCCGTCGTGGGCCGTCGAGGGGTTTGGGCCTCTCCGGAGGCACTACTGGGCAGCGAGTGGCCACGCTCAGTTCCCAGAGTGCACCCACCCCACGGCGAGGGGATCCGCTCGATCCGCGATCGGTTGCCTTCTCGCTTCCCCCCCACCGGGACAGGTTGGCATGCCCAGGCCCCTCTTCTGGCCAAGACCTTCTCGGCACTTGATGCGCGGCTCCTCCTCCTCCTCCTCCTCCTTCTCCTCCTCCTCCTCCTCCTCCTCCTTCTCCTCCTCCTCCTCTCTCGTCCGAGCGCGCGCGTGCACGCACGCGCGCGAGGGGTCTCGCTGCCTTCCAATCCGTTCGGTTCGTGAGTTGGTTCTGGTGGTGGTGCGTGAAGCACCGCGTGGTGCGTGGATTCAGCTAGGCCCGGGGAAGGGAGGCTGGGCCTGATGCTGCAGTGGGTTCCGCAAAACGTGGTCCTAATGACAACGGCGATGCAGTGCCGCGTGCTGAGCCGCTGTCGTGCTCCATGTGCCGTGCGCTGGGGGTACACACAAACGCGCACAAACACGAACACACACGGACACACGGAAACACGGACACGCACACACAAACGCACACACACACACACACGCATAAACACACACAAACACACACGGACACACGCGGACACACGCGGACACACGGACCCACACACACCCCTTCACACGCACCACACACCACACACGCACACACACACACACCACACAAACACCATACACACGCGCACACGCACCACACGCACACTACACACGCACACGCACACGCACACGCACACACAAACACACAACTAGCACAAACACAAGCACAACTATTATCACAAGCGCAATCACACACAAACACAAACAAACGCACAAACATACACACAAGCACAAACACAAACATAAACACATCCATCCACACAAACAGACAACACACGCAAACACACACAAGCATACACAAACACAAACACACACACAAACGCACACACAAACACACAAACACAAACACACAATCACACAATCACACACAAACACACAAACACACAAACTCACACGCACGCAAACAAACACAAACACACAAGCACACAAGCATACACACAAACACGCACTAACACACACAAACACACAAACACACACACACGAACACACAAAAAACACAGAAGCACACACAAACACACAAACATACACACACGCACACAAGCACCGGCACACACACGAACACACTCAGACACACATGCACACACACAAACACACAAACACACAACCACGACCACACACAACCACGCACAACAACACGCAAACATACAAACACACGCAAACACTCAGACACACACACACACTTTTGCACACACACAAACACATACAGCTACACACAACCACACAACACACACAAACACACACATACAAAAACACGCAAACACACGTACAAGCTCACACAAAGACAAATAAACGACCACACACCACATTCCAACACACACACACAAACACACGCAACCGCACACATACACATAAGCACACAGACAACCACACAGAAACACACAAACACACAAACACCCAAACACCCACACAACACGCACTTCGACACGAACACGCACACACTACACACAAACACACACAACCACACACGACCATACACAAGCACAAACACATTCACGAACACACACAAATACACAAACACACAGAAACACACAGAAACACACACACACACACATATATATATATATATATATATATATATATATATATTAAGCCGGTGGCGCAGAGGGACCTCAGGTGCGGTCGGCAGGTGGAGGTGCCAATTGCGATCGAATTTAGTCGAACGCGCCATGATGAAAGAGTCCAGTCACGGCCATGCAGACTGGTGGTGAAAGACGAGATGCGCTGTATTGCCAAAGTGCAGCGGACCAAAAAACCTAGGAACATCACCTCGACGCGGGTAGTTTGGAGCGCAGGCAGCAGTCTGGTGCGAATTGCAGCCTCAAGCGGGCAGCAATGAAAAGGAAGGAGCTATAACTATAAGGTTGCCAGACCAGCCGACCTGGTGGCGGTGCCTAAACGCAGGGACGCTGCGCAACAAAGCAACGCCACTGACCTTGCAGTGAGCAAGTAACGGATAAAGCGACTGTGCAACCGGGTGCATGAGGTCGGCGTGATAAGTCTAATCATTCGGCCGGGGCTGGCTTGGCCATGGACAAACAGAAACAGCCGAACGCGGGCGACAGCGAGCAGCAGCCGCGAAACGCGGCGGCGCACATGGGTGGTGGACAGGGCGCGAGCATGGCCGAGCGTGTAATGCAGGCGCCAGCGCTAAAACAGCAGACCCCGACTGCAACCAGAGCCGTGAAGGGCTACTGGCGAGGCAGGTGACAGCAAAGCCAGTCAAGATTGAACACACCATCAAGGCCCCCCCAAACTGTACGTATCACCGCAAGGGTTGCGCCACTCCGACTAACTGGCGACAGAGCCAAACAGAAGACGAGCAAAGCGAACCCGCCGGCGGGAAACGTCAACGCTCAAACAAAAGAGGACAGACCCCCGCGGCGGAGACGACGATCCAGAGAAGGGAGAGGGGGGTGGGTGCAGCAGGAGCAAGGATGAGGGATGAACTCAGAGAGACGATGGTGGAAGACCCCACGACACGACCGACCCGCGACCGACCGACGGCGGCGAGGACCGAGCGACCCCCGCGACCCAAAGTGGGGTGGACCGACGAACCACCGCGGAGGAATGCTGCCAGCAGAGCAAGCTGACATTCCGCTGAAAGCCCAGCAGGGGCAGCGAACTGCAGCTCCAACTGCGGACGCACACCCAGGTGCGACACGCACACACATACAAACACACACACACACACACGCACGCACGCACGCACGCACGAACGAACGCACGCACCCACGCACGCACGCACGCACGCACGCACTCAACCACGCACCCACGCACCCACACACCCACACACACAAGCACACACAAACACACAAACACACAAGCACACAAACACATAACCACACAAGCACACAATAACCCACACAACACGCACAACCACACAAACACACAGACACACAAGCACACAAACACACAAACACACAACCACAAACACACACACATACGCGCAAACACACAAACACACACAAACACACACACACCCAAACACACACAAGCACAAACGCACAAGCACACAAACACACAAACACACGCAAACACGCAAACACACAAACACAAATACACACAAACGCACAATCGCACAAACGCGCAGACAGACAAACGCACAGACGCCCCAACAGCCAAACGCACAAACGCTCAGACGCGCAAACGCCCAACCGCACAGACGCACAAACGCACAAATGCACAAATGTCACAAACGCAAACGCAAGCGCACACGCACAAGGTAGGGCCTGCCAACGCTACGCGTTGATGCAGCTGTCATGGGGGTTGGGGTCAGCGGCGAACGTGCACGTTCGCAGAGGGCGGCCCGCATCGCAGCACCGGACAAGCAACAAATCTGCCTACGGAGGTGCTCCCAGCTTGCCGTGGCGTGGCTGGCACGGGTCGACACGCCGGCAGTTGATATCCAAGGGCTCCCACGAGGGCGCGAAGTTATTCGCGCTTCGCGCTTCGCGGTCCTCGTTCTTTCTCCCCCCTCCTCCTCGTCCTCCTATTCTCCCTTTGGGGGGGCGGCGCGAGGGCGCGAAGTTATTCGCGCTTCGCGCTTCGCGGGGCGCGAAGCGCGAAGTTGGGAGCCCTAGATATCCGTGGAATCCACGACGGTCTGACAGCGGTGATCTGTCTGACACATCTGTCTTTGCATGCGTGCCGCCGCCGCAGCTGCGACTCGGCGAAGGACGACCCAGTCAAACCGTACAGTAGCTCTGATCCTACAGTCGAAGTGCAGATGCGCAGCTTCTGTGGCCCAGCTGAGGACGAGTGCAACCACATGTTCCTCAATGTCGTAAAGTTACGCTTAGCACGGCCATCACCAGGACGAAACGCAGGGGGTTGAGGGTTCACCCTTGTGAGATACCAGAACACTGCGGCCTTAGAACTGGTTGTCGCATTCACGCGACACGGACATCCTCCGCACCATCATCGCACGGACCATTTCGCGCAAGCCAGACGGGATGCCCAGCCGTCGCGTAGCGTCCACCAAGCTCTCGATGTGTACATTGTCAGAAGCTCTTTCCAGCCCAAAGCAACCAGATCGACGGCCCCTCCTTTCCTCGTCCTGGCCGCTTGGATGCGCCCCCGGACAGTATAGACGGCGTGTTCTGTGATGCGCGCCGTGCGAAATTGGCATTAGAAGTGTCGTGAGTTGTTTTCGACGCTGACATCCAGAAGTTTTCCTGTGAGCACGACGGAATCTACTGTCACTGCAGTGCGCCGCAGTGACAGCGAAAGGTGGTAGCTGCGGCAGCTCGTGGGTCCGCCTCTCTGAACAAGTTGGCCTCCTCCTCCTCCTCCTCCTCCTCCTCCTCCTCCTCCTCCTCCTCCTCCTCCTCGTCCTCCTCCTTCCCCCTCCCCCCTTTCCTCCCTCCCCTCCCACCTCCTCCCTTCCTAACCTCCTTTCTCCTCCTCCTCCTCCTTCTCCTCCTCCTCCTCCTCCTCCCTCCGCCCTCCTCCGCCCTCCTCCTCCCTCCTCCTCCTCCCTCCTGCCCATGACCTGCGAGCATCGAAGACAAACGGAGTTGCATAACCACAACGCTCGGAAGCCCGCGCGGATTTCTTGGGTCGGCGCTGGACTCGGAGCAGCCGCCCCTGGCGCGCTTCGCGCGCTATGGAGAGGGGTCCAGCGCCGACCCACAACGTCCGCGCAGTTTGCTTCTGTCTTGGAGCAGGTGCCTTGCGAGTATCCCTGGCCCGCTGCCTAAATCCTGGTGGGCATCAGCTCGTGTCCAAGCTGGGAGCCCATCCCCTCCAAAGGTCCGAGCTCGATTTGGCCTCGTGGGGGGGTAGGCAGAACAACGCAAACGCAAAGCTCTGGCGCCCGTCGGGCGGCTTCTCCCCGGGCGCCCGACGTCGGTCGTTGAAGGCGCTTGGGTCGGGTGTTGCTAGAAGGGCCCCTGGCGCAAGGTGTACCCAGGATTTCTACGGAGGCCAAGAGGGCCCCAGGGGCTCCAAGCTTGAGCGACGTGCTGGGGGCACCTTGGCCAGGGGCACCTTTCGAAGCCCCCGACTGGTGGACCGCTCAGACCTCTCCTGGAGCTTGTCCCGACCTGGGTTGCCGAGGCGGATCCAGCGGTGGCGACGGGGGCGGAACCGCACAAGCAGACTCGCACGGCGGCGGTGGCGACGGGGGCGGAGGCCCAAAGGCCGAAGAGGGCAGGGCTGCGCAGAGACGTTCGGAGGTCCGCGCGGACAGCTTTTGGGTCGACGCTGGGCCCGCCTCCTGCGCCGGGGGGCCCAGCACCGACCCAAGAAATCCGCACGGGCTGCAGGCGTTTCTTTCTTCGGGGGCCGAAGCCGACGACGGACAGCAGCAGCTGCGATGCTCACGCCATGAAAATTACAGAATTGAGGCACCGCCACCACTGCTTCGACATCGCCGCGGCATCTCCGCCACACCTGCTCGAAACCAGGATGGGCTGAGGCGGCCAGCGCGCTTGGGACATGGGCCGTGTCTCTGCGGCCGCAACTTCTGTGCAGTGTCCAGAGCGTTCGATTTCTCCCGCCGTCGTCTTCGTCGTCGCGGCGGCGGCGGCGGCGGTGGCCGACCCTCGGAGGTCCCCCGGGAGAGCGTCTCTCGTCCAGGCCAGGGCCGCCGCCGAGGGCCCCCGGGGGCCCCCAAGACAGCAGCACAGCTTCCCCTCCTCCTCCCGAACCCACCCCTCTCCCTAAGCCCTCCTCCTCCTCCTCCTCCTCCTCCTCCTCCTCCTCCTCCTCCTCCTCCTCCTCTCCCCCTCCTCCTTCCTCCTCCTCCTCCCTCCCTCCTCCTCCTCCTCCTCCTCCTCCTCCTCCTCATCCTCCTCCTCCCCTCCTCCTCCTCCTCCTCCTCCTCCTCCTCCTCCTCCTCCTCCTCGTGCTGCTCCTCCCCCTCCCCCTCCTCCCTCTCCTCTCCTCCTCCTCCTCCTCCTCCTCCTCCTCCTCCTCCTCCTCCTCCCTCCTTCCTCCTCCTCCTCCTCCTCCTCCTCCTCCTTCTCTTCATCCCTTCATCCGCCAAGCGCCCAAGCCTCTTGCTCCTTATCTCCTCCTCCTCCTCCTCCTCCTCCTCCTCGGCGGGGGCGGCGGCGGCGGCGGCCCAGGACCGACGCCGGGGAGGTGGAGGCCGGCTGGGTCGCCCTGGACAGGCCCTCCGAGCTGGCCAGCGCGCTCCTCGCCTGGATGGCCGAGTGCGTGCCGGGCTCCTCGTCGCCGCCGCCCTCGCCGTCGCCGTCCGCCGCCGTTGTCGTCGGCCGTCGTCGTCCGTCGCCACTGTCGTCGTCGTTCTCCGTCGGCGTCGGTCCTGGCCGTCGTCGGTCCATCTGCGTCGCCGCTGCCGCCGCCGTCCTCGTCGTCTCCCGAGGTCGTCGGCGTCGCGGTCGTCCGGCGTCGGTCGGCGCCCTCGAAGGAGGAGGACCGAGGTTTCTACGAGCTCTGTTGCCCTGTGTCGAGAGGCCTCCGCGGGCATCCGGCGATCCGTGGTGACCTCTGGGGGCGCCCAGGGACTTCCCGGGACCTGCGGAGATCTTCAGGGCCAGCCAGGGCCCCTGGAGGCCCGGGATCTTCGATTGGTCCTTGATCCTCGACGCTCGGCGAGGGTCGCGGATCAAGGTCTGCGCCGCGGCCGGATTCGCCTCGGAGTCTTTGTGGGGGCGCGTTCCAGGAGGTGTCGGGGGGTTGGTCGTCGTCGCCGTCTTAGTCGGTCGTCGTCGTCGTCGCCGTCGTCGACGTCGTCGTCGTCGCCAGTTCCATCATCATCGTCGGTCGGCGTCCGTCGTCTTGGTCGTTTCCGATGATCTTCGTCGTCGTCCTCGTCGTCGTCATTCGACGGCGTCTTGGTCGTCGTCGTTGTCGTCCTCCTCCTCCTTCTCCTTCTCTCTCTCCTTCTCCGCATCCTCCTCCTTCTCCTCCTCCTCCTCCTCCTCCTCCTAGTCGGCGTTGAAAGCTCGAGCAGAGCCCCGACCCGACAGAGGTGTTAGCAGAGAAGGTTTTTCGAACCCCACAGGGCCACCCCACTCTGGAGGCCAGGGGGAGGAGGGGGTCCCTATGCACCCAGATCCGTTTACTGTACTCTCGCATCTAGGCTTCATGTCAAGCGTGCCGCTGGCTTCACGTGTGACCGCAAGCATGCAGCGTAGGATGCGAATCCGACGGCCCCACGCCCGCCATGCCCAGAGAGCCAGCTCACAGATACGATCACTTGCACAAGCGCATCACCCCCATGGGCTTGAATATTACCTCCAGACAGACTTTTCTCTGCTGTTCAGATGGGACAGTTGAGGCATACACAGTTGGGCAAACACATGAGGGTGTTGAGGATATATAGAGAAGGTCAGAGTAGTTTGTCGTGCTTGCCTTCGGTTGGAACTTGGCCCGCCCGTGCTTTGAAGCCAGATTCTACACCAACGCAGACACAGGAGAGCAGGGACACACGAGAAGGTTTTTCCCGGAAAGGGCGTGGGCCCAGGGTTCTCTTTTAGTAGGTAAACCTGTCCCCCGGTGCCAACTTGAGGGAGGCCGGCGAATTTTTTCCCTGATAAATAACGAGGTCGAAGGAGGCCGGCGAATTAAAATTTGAGGATGTCGCGATCGAACGCTTGTTTTTGGAAATCCCGATCGATAAATCACAGGGTGTCAGATTGACTTTTTCGTGCGTTGAGGATGTCTCGAGCGAAACGCTTGCTCCGCAGAGTTTGCCGATGATGTCTCGAGCGAAACGCTTGTTTTGCAGAGCCGACCGCGACGCGGAAAAGCGCCCCGCGCGAAGGAATTTCGATGATGTCTCGACTAATTCGTTTGCTTTTGTACGATTTCCTGGAATTTTGGCAGGATGTCTCGAGCGAAATGCACGACCCCACCCTAGCACGACCATACCCAGCACGACCACACCCCAGCACGACCAGACCCCAGCACGACCCCACCCCAGCACGACCCCACCCCAGCACGACCATACCCCAGCACGACCACACCCCAGCACGACCCGACCCCAGCACGACCCTACCCCAGCAAGACCACACCCCAGCACGACCACACCCCAGCACGACCTCACCCCAGCACGACCACACCCCAGCACGACCACGCCCCAGCACGACCACGCCCCAGCACGACCACGCCCCAGCACGACCACCCCCCAGCACGACCACCCCCCCAGCACGACCACCCCCCAGCACGACCAAACCCCAGCACGACCACACCCCAGCACGACCACTCCCCAGCACGACCACACCCCAGCACGACCACACCCCAGCACGACCACACCCCAGCACGACCACACCCCAGCACGACCACACCCCAGCACGACGACCACACCCCCCCCGCCACGACCCCGATCGATAAATCAAACAGGGTGGGAGCACCCCAGCACGAAAACACCGCCCAGTCCCAATCACGACCCCACCACAAGCCGAACCTCCACCCCAGCACGCCCACGAGCACGCCCCACATGAAACCCACACCCCCAGCACTACCAACACCCAGCACGACACTCCCCCAGCAACGACCCCACCCTCGCACGACCCCACCCTGCACGACCCACCCAGCACGACCACACCCCAGCACGACCCCACCCTCAGCACTATCACACCCCAGCACGACCCCACCCCCACTAGACCACACCCCAGCACGACCACACCCCAGCACGACCTTACCACAGCACGACCACACCCCAGCACGACCACGCCCCAGCACGACCACGCCCTAGCACGACCACGCCCCAGCACGACCACGCCCCAGCACGACCACGCCCCAGCACGACCACGCCCCAGCACGACCAACCCCCAGCACGACCACCCCCCCAGCACGACCACCCCCCAGCACGACCACCCCCCAGCACGACCACACCCCAGCACGACCACTCCCCAGCACGCCCACACCGCCTTGGTTGAGTGGTTGCCTGTCGTCGTGGAATGTTTCGTGGGGTGTCTCGTGGAATGTTTCGCGGGGTGTCTCGTGAAATGTTTCGTGAGGTGTCTCGTGGAATGTTTCGTGAGGTGTCTCGTGGGCTGTTTGTGAGAGGGTCCTCGTGGGATGTTTCGTGAGGTGTTGTTCAGTTGGGTATCATGAAAACGTGTCCCTTCTCCACATGTCTAATAATCCTTTCCCGGGTTCGTGGGTCCATCTGTTTTTTCCCGACGGGAAGGGCGTGGGCCGCAGGGCCAGGTTACTCTTTTAGTAGGTAATTGGTAAACCTGTCCCCCGGTGCCAACTTGAGGGAGGCCGGCGAATTTTTTCCCTGATAAATACCGAGGTCGAAGGAGGCCGGCGAATTAAAATTTGAGGATGTCTCGAGCGAAACGCTTGTTTTTCAGAATTTCTTGAGGATGTCTCGAGCGAAACGCTGGTTTTGCAGAGTTGAGGATGTCTCGAGCGAAACGCATGTTTTCAGAATTTGCTGAGGATGTCTCAAGCGAAACGCTGGTTTTGCAGAGCCGACCGCGACGCGGAAAAGCGCCCCGCGCGAAGGAATTGTTGACGCTTCGCGTATCCCCACCAGCCCATCCAGAAACGATGCTCAGGGGAGTTGAGGTGATCAGGGAAGTCGGGGAGCATGCAGAATAACAAAGGGCGGGGGAAGCTGTCACAGACCCCGAGAGGGGGAGGATGGAAGAGGAGTCGTCGTCGTCGTCGTCGGAGGAGGAGGGGGAAGAGGAGGAGGAGGAGGAGGAAGAGGAGGACGGAGAAGGAGGAAGAATCGGAGGAGGAGGAGGAGGAAGGGAAGGAGCTTCTTGGGGGTCTTTTGAGGGCCTCTTGGAGGGCTTTTTGGGCGCCTTGGGGCATCTTGGGCGCCTCTTGGGACCCTCTTGAGGCGCTCTGGGGAGCCTTCGGGGCGCTTTTGGGGCCATCTTGGAGGGAGTCGATCAAACAAGAGGGGGGGTTTAATTAGCGTCCCCCCTCGGAAGTCCCTAAAATCGCCTCTTGGACCCCTCTTGGAACGCTCTTGGAGTGCTCTTGGGCGCTCTTGGGGCCGTCTTGGGGCTCTTTTGGGGCTCTCTTGGGGCCCTCTTGGGCCATCTTGGAGCCATCTCCAGGCCTCGGATGCCATCGGAAGCGAAAAGGCGAGAAAGCAAAAATCATTGATTTTCCTTAGGTTTTGGGACGATTTTGGCCTCTTCGGGGCCTCCTTGGGGAGCTGTTTGGCCACTTGGAGTTATCTTGGGGCCGTCTTTGGGCTTTTTGGAACCATCTTAGGAGCCATCTCGAGCGATCTTGCGCTATCTTGAGCCATCTTGGAGCTCATCTTGGGTTCTCTGAGGCGCTCTTGGAGCCGTCTTGGGCCATCTGGGACGCTCTAACTACCCGCGGCCCCCCCCGTCCAGGTCCAGGGGAGGGGGTAGGGGGAGGGGTAAACCCCTCCCAAAGGGGGAAGAGGGAGGGGTGGAAGAGGATCTGCTCTAGACCACCTACGCCCAG
>CAUYUJ010015752.1:101629-116629 GCA_963575745.1 Prorocentrum cordatum
CCATGAGCGCCAGGGCGCCGCAGAGCGCCAGCCAACTGATGGCGAACTCTGCGTACTCCGCCATGCACACCATCACGGCCGCGGGCGGCATGACCCTGGGGGTGCAATCGCCAAACGGCCCAGGGGCCGCGCGGCCCGTCCGCGGGCAAGCGCGCGCCCGCGGGGGAGTCCCCCGGCTGACCCTGGGAGGCAAGCGACGCGCGGCCCCGCCCGCGAGCGCGGAGAGCCACTCGAACAACGGAAGGTGGAGGAGGAGGAGGAGGAGGATATAGAACCGCATGCGTGGAAACGTTTTCACGACACGGGGGGGAGCCAGCGCGAGTTTTGGGAGGTGGTCGCGCTGGGGGGGTGGTCGTGCTGGGGGAGTGGTCGTGCTGGGGGGGGGGGGGTCGTGCTGGGAGGTGGTCGTGCTGGGGAGTGGTCGTGCTGGGGCGTGGTCGTGCTGGGGCGTGATCGAGCTGGGGAGTGGTCGTGCTTATGGTGAAGGTCGTGCTGGAGTGTTGGTCGGGGTGCTGGTATGTGGTCTGGCTGGGGTGGTGGCGTGCATGGAACCAAGCGTTTCGCTCAAGACATCCTCAAATTTTTAATTCGCGCTCGTTTATTTATCAATGAACAAACAATTCGGCAGAGGACGGTCAAATATCGGCCGGCTCGTTTATTTATTTACAAGGGAAAAAATTTCGCAGCATTTTCGCCGGCTCGTTATTTATCAGGGAAAAAAATTATTAATTCGGCCGCCGGCCTCCTTCAAGCAGGCACGACCGGGGGACAGGTTTACCTAGTACAAAGAGAACCCTGGGCTCTTTGCTACTATTCGGGTTTCCCGGGAAAGCGTTTTCCGCAGGAAACCATCCTCAATTTTAATTCGCCAGGCTCGTTATTCCCGGGAAGGGCAAGAGCGCCAGGTTCTCTTTGTACTAGGTAAACCTGTCCCCCGGTGCCTGCTTGAAGGAGGCCGGCGAAATTTTTCCCTGATAAATAACGAGCCGGCGAAATGCCGGCGAATTTTTTCCCTGGTAAATAACGAGCCGGCGAATTGCCGGCGAATTTTTTCCATGATAAATAACGAGCCGGCGAATTATAATTTGAGGATGTCTTGAGCGAAACGCTTGTTTCCATGCACGGCCCCACCCCAGCCAGACCACATACCAGCACGACCACACTCCAGCACGACCTCACCATAGCACGACCACTCCCCAGCTCGATCACGCCCCAGCACGACCACGCCCCAGCACGACCACTCCCCAGCACGACCACCTCCCAGCACGACCCCCCCCCCCAGCACGACCACTCCCCCAGCACGACCACCCCCCCAGCGCGACCACCTCCCAAAACTCGCGCTGGCTCCCCCCCGTGTCGTGAAAACGTTTCCACGCATGCGGTTCTATATCCTCCTCCTCCTCCTCCTCCAACTTCCGTTGTTCGAGTGGCTCTCCGCGCTCGCGGGCGGGGCCGCGCGTCGCTTGCCTCCCAGGGTCAGCCGGGGGACTCCCCCGCGGGCGCGCGCTTGCCCGCGGACGGGCCGCGCGGCCCCTGGGCCGTTTGGCGATTGCACCCCCAGGGTCATGCCGCCCGCGGCCGTGGTGGTGTGCATGGCGGAGTACGCAGAGTTCGCCATCAGTTGGCTGGCGCTCTGCGGCGCCCTGGCGCTCATGGCGCCGAAGAGGCCGGGCGGCAAGGGGCAGGGCAAGGGGCCCATGAAGGTCAAAGTGGGCGACGTCTCCGCCGCTCCCCCTGCGGACGGTCGCGCCGAGGTAGACGCCTCCGCGTCCAGCGGCGCCGAGGTAGACGCCTCCGCGTCCAGCGGTATGCCGCCTGCGGACATGCGCGCCGAGGTAGACGCCTCCGCGTCCAGCGGGATGCCGCCTCCTCCGCTGGGGACGCCCGACTTCGATGGTGGCCGCGGCGTGGTCAGGAGGCCGTACAATTGCGACTTCTGCGACGCAAGCTTCCCCGTCTCCTCGTTCTTGGTGCCGTGTGACGACCAGGGCAACGTGCCCCAAGGTTCGGCCCGCGTCGCCAGGGGCATGCAGATCATCGCGGACATGTGTGGCGAGAAGCAGGAGTTCAAGAATATCATCGACATCGACGAGGACAAGCCCGATTTGCGCCACATGTGCTTCTCGTGTTTCGGCGTGCGCACCGAGGGCGCACCCCAGCACGACCGCACCCAGTGCACGAGAGAGCCACAGCACGACCACACCCCAGCACGACCACGTGGCCCCAGCACGACCACGCCCCAGCCGACACGCCCCAGCACGACCACGCCCCAGCAGACCACCCGCGCCCCAGCACGACACCCCCCAGCACGACCAAACACCCCCAGCTACGACCACCCCCCAGCACGACCACCCCCCAGCACGAACACACCCCAGCACGACCACTCCCCAGCACGACCACACCGCCTTGGTTGAGTGGTTGCCTGTCGTCGTGGAATGTTTCGTGGGGTGTCTCGTGGAATGTTTCGCGGGGTGTCTCGTGAAATGTTTCGTGAGGTGTCTCGTGAAATGTTTCGTGAGGTGTCTCGTGGGCTGTTTCGTGAGGTGTCTCGTGGGATGTTTCGTGAGGTGTTGCCCAGTTGGGTATCATGAAAACGTGTCCATGCTCCACATGTCTATATCCCTTTCCGGGTTCGTGGGTCACTCATGTTTACATTGGGTTGTCTCGAGCGAAACGCTTGCTCCGCAGAGTTGCCGAGGAGTCTCGAGAGAAAACGCTTGTTTGCAGTAGCCGAACGCGAGTCGGAAAAGCGCCCGGCGCGAAGGAATTTCGATGATGTCTCGACTAATTCCTTGCTGTTTTGTACGATTTCCTGGAATTTTGGCAGATGTCCGAGCGGAAATGCACGACCCCACCTAGCACGACCATACCCCAGCACGACCACACCCCAGCACGACCAGACCCCAGCACGACCCCACCCCAGCACGACCCCACCCCAGCACGACCATACCCCAGCACGACAACACCCCAGCACGACCCGACCCCAGCACGACCCTACCCCAGCAAGACCACACCCCAGCACGACCACACCCCAGCACGACCTCACCACAGCACGACCACACCCCAGCACGACCACGCCCCAGCACGACCACGCCCCAGCACGACCACGCCCTAGCACGACCACACCCCAGCACGACCACACCCCCAGCACGACCACACCCCAGCACGACCACACCCCAGCACGACCACACCCCAGCACGACCACTCCCCAGCACGACCACACCCCAGCACGACCACACCCAGCACGGACACCCCCCCAGCACGACCACACCCAGCACGACCCACCAGCCACGGACCCCACCCCAGCACGACCCCATCATAGCTTTGTAACTCTAAGACCAACCCCAGCACGACCACACCACCAGCACGATTCCCCACCCAGCACGACCACACCCCAGCACGACCCCACCCCAGCACGACCATACCCCAGCACGACCACACCCCAGCACGACCACACCCCAGCACGACCCAACCCCAGCACGACCACACCCCAGCACGACCACACCCCAGCACGACCACACCCCAGCACGACCACACCCCAGCACGACCCCACCCCAGCACGACCACGCCCCAGCACGACCACGCCCCAGCACGACCACGCCCCAGCACGACCACCTCCCAGCACGACCACACCCCCAGCACGACCACCCCCCAGCACGACCACGCCCCAGCACGACCACACCCCAGCACGACCACTCCCCAGCACGACCACACCCCAGCACGACCACACCCCAGCACGACCCCACCCCAGCACGACCCCACCCTAGCAAGACCACACCCCAGCAAGACCACACCCCAGCACGACCTCACCACAGCACGACCACACCCCAGCACGACCACACCCCAGCACGACCACGCCCCAGCACGACCACGCCCCAGCACGACCACGCCCCAGCACAACCACCCCCCAGCACGACCACCCCCCCAGCACGACCACACCCCAGCACGACCACCCCCCAGCACGACCACATCCCAGCACGACCACTCCCCAGCACGACCACACCGCCTTGGTTGAGTGGTTGCCTGTCGTCGTGGAATGTTTCGTGGGGTGTCTCGTGGAATGTTTCGCGGGGTGTCTCGTGGAATGTTTCGTGAGGTGTCTCGCGGAATGTTTCGTGAGGTGTCTCGTGGGATGTTTCGTGAGGTGTCTCGTTGGATGTTTCGTGAGGTGTTGCCCCGTTGGGTATCGTGAAAACGTGCCCATGCTCCACATGTCTATATCCCTTTCCGGGTTCGTGGGTCCATCATGTTTTCTGCTCGCCCGACTTGCTCCTCGCTCCTCTCTTCCTTGCTCCTCGCTTCTTTGCGCCTTGCCCCACCTCGGGGCTGTGGACGCACGACCCTCTCGGGGGCTGTCGCGCCCAGGTCTTGTCCCCACTTGGCCTGGCAGGCCGCTACCTCTTCCCCAATGCCCAGTCTGTGGAGGTGGGCTTTCCTCCGCTCACGCCACCAGCGCGCTCAGGGCAGTCGGCCCCTGCGCGCTCGTGGCCAGCAGGCCATTTGGAATTGCGTGGCTCTTGCATCCATGTTCTTCGCACGGGCCAAGATGCCTCTAGCCCTATCGTTGCCTGTCGCGCTTAACCTTGACCTCCTCCTCCTCTTTCTCCTCTTCCTCCTTCGCGAGAGAATACGGGTGGATCACACAGCCTCACTCTGAAAGCAAATGGATCGAACGGGTCTCCGTGCCTATTGATACGAGGGGGAATGAGAAGAACGGATCTGGGGGTTCGTTGGGTGAGCGGGGCTATGCTCTTCTTCGTCATCCTCCTCCCCATCCTGCAGCGTGAAGAGTAAAGGAGAGGAAGGAGGGGAGAGGAAGGCCACAGAGGAGGGACGGCCAGAGGGGTGATATAGGGCGGTCGAGGAGGTGAGGAGAGGGCGGATAGTGAGACTGAGAGGGAGGGGGGACAGGAGTGGAGGGAAGAGCCAGTACTGAGTGGAGGGAACATGATAGAGCGGAGAAGAGCGAGAGGAGAGGAGGGCAGGAGGGGCGGAGAACAGAGGAGGTGTGGACTCCCTTTCTTCCTCTTGGGATGTGCTTGATCGTGTCCTCTTGAGCATTGCCCTTGTCTACGCTACTCGCTGACCCCTTCGATGCTTTGATTGCGTTGATCAGATGTCGGGTCTAGTCATAGTCAGTGTATCAAGTCGGTCAACAGGCGCAATGTGCGAATCAGACCAGTCAGCGTTCTGGCCGGGCTCAGCCGAAAGCTCAAATGCAGCCTACGATTCGGCTTCCTCTGCCGAAGTTTACAAGGGTGATCATTGCGATACTGCGAGCCACAGCTGATTGATACAACCTTTATTGTCCGCCATTTCGTACATCTCAATAATCTTGCGCACGCGAGCCATCGTGGCGGGTATTTCCAGAAGGTAAATTCGCCAAAGTAGACTGGTCGGTACGGATATTCCCGGAAAGGGCATGAGCCCAGGGTTCTCTTTTAGTTGGTAAACCTAATCCCCCGGTGCCTGCTTGAGGGAGGCCGGCGAATTTTTTCCCTGATAAATAACGAGGTCGAAGGAGGCCGGCGAATTAAAATTTGAGGATGTCTCGAGCGAAACGCTTGTTTTTTCAGAATTTCTTGAGGATGTCTCGAGCGAAACGCTGGTTTTGCAGAGTTGAGGATGTCTCGAGCGAAACGCTTGTTTTCAGAATTTGCTGAGGATGTCTCGAGCGAAACGCTTGTTTTGCAGAGCCGACCGCGACGCGGAAAAGCGCCCCGCGCGAAGGAATTTCGATGATGTCTCGACTATTTCCTTTGTTTTTGTACGATTTCCTGGAATTTTGGCAGGATGTCTCGAGCGAAATGCACGACCCCACCCTAGCACGACCATACCCCAGCACGACCACACCCCAGCACGACCAGACCCCAGCACGACCCCACCCCAGCACGACCCCACCCCAGCACGACCATACCCCAGCACGACCACACCCCAGCACGACCCGACCCCAGCACGACCCTACCCCAGCAAGACCACACCCCAGCACGACCACACCCCAGCACGACCTCACCACAGCACGACCACACCCCAGCACGACCACGCCCCAGCACGACCACGCCCCAGCACGACCACGCCCCAGCACGACCACCCCCCAGCACGACCACCCCCCCAGCACGACCACCCCCCAGCACGACCACCCCCCAGCACGACCACACCCCAGCACGACCACTCCCCAGCACGACCACACCCCAGCACGAACCACTCCCCAGCACGACCACACCCCAGCACGACCACCCCCCAGCACGACCACAAATGACAACTCACCCCAGCCCACGACCCCACACCTACAGCCACTGGAACTCACCACGCCCCCACAAATACCCGATCGCATAAATCACAGGGTGCGGAGCACCCCAGCACGAACCCACCCCAGCACGACCCCACCCCATCACGACCCCACCACCCACACCCCTACCCTAGCACGACCATACCCCAGCACGACCACACCCCAGCACGAACACACCTCAGCACGACCACACCCTAGCACGACCCCACCCCAGCACGACCATACCCCAGCACGACCACACCCCAGCACGACCACATCCCAGCACGACCACACCCCAGCACCTCCAGCACGATTCACGACCCCCAGCACGACCCACCCACAAGACCACACCCCCCGCACGACCGCACCCCACAACGACCTACCACAGCACGTAACCACCAGAGGTCCCCAGCACGACCAACGCAAACGGCAAGCCCAGCACGAGACCACGCCCCAGCACGACCACGCCCCAGACAACCAAGGCCCCAGCACGACCACGCCCGCAGCACGACCACCCCCCAGCACGAACACCCCCCCAGCACGACCACCCCCCAGCAACGACCCACCCCCCAGCACGACCACACCCAGCACGACCAC
Source organism: Prorocentrum cordatum (assembly GCA_963575745.1). Taxonomy (NCBI): domain Eukaryota; class Dinophyceae; order Prorocentrales; family Prorocentraceae; genus Prorocentrum; species Prorocentrum cordatum. Next base: position 108,495 of record CAUYUJ010015752.1, read on the forward strand.
TCCCCAAAGCCCGCCCACATACATGCCGATGCCCTTATTGAAGTGTTGCCTGTCGTCGAGGAATGTTTCGTGGGGTGTCTCGTGGAATGTTTCGCGGGGTGTCTCGTGAAATGTTTCGTGAGGTGTCTCGTGGAATGTTTCGTGAGGTGTCTCGTGGGCTGTTTCGTGAGGTGTCTCGTGGGATGTTTCGTGAGGTGTTGCCCAGTTGGGTATCATGAAAACGTGTCCATGCTCCACATGTCTATATCCCTTTCCGGGTTCGTGGGTCCATCATGTTCCCGGAAAGGGCTTAAGCCCAGGGTTCTCTTTTAGTTTGTAAACTAGTCCCCCGGTGCCTGCTTGAAGGAGGCCGGCGAATTTTTCCCTGATAAATAACGAGGTCGAAGGAGGCCGGCGAATTTTTCCCTGATAAATAACGAGCCCGAGAATTAAAATTTGAGGATGTCTCGAGCGAAACGCTTGTTTTTGAGCGCCGGCGAATTAAAATTTGAGGATGTCTCGAGCGAAACGCTTGTTGTTGAGGCCGGCGAATTAAAATTTGAGGATGTCTCGAGCGAAACGCTACGGCCCCACCCCAGCAAGACCACACCCCAGCACGACCACACCCCAGCACGACCTCACCACAGCACGACCACTCCCCAGCACGACCCCACCCCAGCACGACCACGCCCCAGCACGACCGCACCCCAGCACGACCACACCCCAGCACGACCACACCCCAGCACGACCCCACCCCAGCACGACCCCGCCCTAGCACGACCACACCCCAGCACGACCACACCCAGCAACGCATGTTTTTGAGCGCCGGCGAAATAAAACAAAATTTGAGATGTTCTCGAGCGAAACGCTGTTTTCGAGGCGGCGAATTAAAATTTGAGGATGTCTCGAGCGAAACGCAAACTTCCCCCACCCCAGCAAGACCACACCCCAGCACGACCACACCCCAGCACGACCTCACCACAGCATGACCACACGTCAGCACGACCACGCCCAGCACGACCACGCCCCAGCACGACCACACCCCAGCACGAACACACCACAGCACGACCACACCCCAGCACGACCACACCAACCAGAACGACCACCAACCCCAGCACGAACCCACCAAGCACCACCCACCCCAGCACTACCAACACCCAGCAACGAACCCACACCCAGCAACGACCCCACCCCAGCACGACCCACCCCAGCACGCCCCGCCCAGCATGACCACACCCCAGCACGACCACACCCCAGCACGACCACTCCCAGACACGACCCCGACCCCAGCACGACCCCACCCTAGCCGACCACACCCCAGCACGACCACACCCCAGCACGACCCCACCCCAGCACGAGCACACCCCAGCACGACCCCACCCCAGCAAGACCACACCCCAGCACCACCGCACCCCAGCACGACCTTACCACAGCACGACCACACCCCAGCACGACCACGCCCCAGCACGACCACGCCCCAGCACGACCTCGCCCCAGCACGACCACGCCCCAGCACGACCACGCCCCAGCACGACCACCAGCCCCCAGCACGAACCACCCCCCCAGCACGACCACGCCCCCAGCATACGAATACCACCCCCCAGCAACGACCACGACCCCAGCACACCACTCCCCAAGCACGCCCACACCGCTTGGTTGAGAGGTTGCCTGTCGTCGTGGAATGTTTCGTGGGGTGTCTCGTGGAATGTTCGCGGGGTGTCTCGCGTGAAATGTTCCGAGAGGTGTCTCGTGGAATGTTTCGTGAGGTGTCTCGTGGGCTGTTTCGTGAGGTGTCTCGTGGGATGTTTCGTGAGGTGTTGCCCAGTTGGGTATCATGAAAACGTGTCCATGCTCCACATGTCTATATCCCTTTCCGGGTTCGTGGGTCCATCATGTTTTTGAATGTGGGAACTCATGAGCCCATTTGGAGACACCTTTCATGGCCGTTTACCTGAAACATTGGCACAACAGTTGTTGTTCCACGACGATGAAAGGATGGGTGGGTTCCCTGGATTCGGAACAGATCCATTTTGGCAATGGGGTTTCCCTATCCCTGCCTGGGACAGTGACGGCCTACGATGCGCGGACAACTGTGCAGCTAGGCGCCCGCCTGCCAACCCCCAGGAGCTGGCAGGGGGCGCCGGCGGCACAAGAGTGTGAGTTCGAACTGGCTGCAAATGCCTGGAGGATATATCATGCGGCCGTGCGAAACTAACGAGAAACAGCATGAGATCTCCGTGTGTCTGGTTGAAACGATGTTGGTTGGTAGATGTTGGCTTCGATTGGACACGGCTGACTTCATTGAGCGGTACACGCCGCAAGCGAGGCTTTGCACCAGAGGGCGTCATGGTTTTACCAATATGTGCAGGCCATCGAAGCAGCGAAGGCTTCAGTGATGGTATTATGGATTGTTTCGACGCTGCAGTGCGTGACAGAGCAGCTGCGGCGATGGGGATATCGACATTTTCCTGCAGTCCTTGTGCGCGGAGGCCGTTGTTCATCGCGGGCAAACTTTTTCCCGGAAAGGGCAAGAGCCCAGGGTTCTCTTTGTACTAGGTAAACTAGTCCCCCGGTGCCTGCTTGAAGGAGGCCGGCGAATTTTTTCCCTGATAAATAACGAGCCGGCGAATTGCCGGCGAATTTTTTCCCTGATAAATAACGAGCCGGCGAATTGCCGGCGACTTTTTTCCATGATAAATAACGAGCCGGCGAATTAAAATTTGAGGATGTCTCGAGCGAAACGCTTGTTTTTGAGGCCGGCGAATTAAAATTTGAGGATGTCTCGAGCGAAACGCTTGTTTTTGAAATCCCGACCTCACCACACCCCAGCACGACCACACCCCAGCACGACCTCACCACAGCACGACCACACCCCAGCACGACCACGCCCCAGCACGACCCCGCCCCAGCACGACACGCCCCAGCACGACCCTACCCCAGCAAGACCCTACCGGCCAGCAAGAGACCACACCCCAGCACGCCACACCCCATCACGACCTCACAACAGCACGACCACTCCCCAGCACGACCACGCCCCAGCACGACTAGCAGGGCCCCAGCACGACCACCCCCCAGCACGACCACACTACCCAGCACGAGTCGACGGAAGACGTTCCGATGAACCCATAGGGACGACCACAAACTAAAACCCTGTACGTAAAGAAGAATATCACGACCACACCCCAGCACGACCTCACCACAGCACAACCACACCCCAGCACGACCACGCCCCAGCACGACCACGCCCCAGCACGACCACGCCCCAGCACGACCACGCCCCAGCACAACCACCCCCCAGCACGACCACCCCCCCAGAACGACCACGCCCCAGCACGACCACCCCCCAGCACGACCACACCCCAGCACGACCACTCCCCAGCACGACCACACCGCCTTGGTTGAGTGGTTGCCTGTCGTCGTGGAATGTTTCGTGGGTGTCTCGTGGAATGTTTCGCGGGGTGTCTCCTGGAATGTTTCGTGAGGTGTCTCGCGGAATGTTTCGTGAGGTGTCTCGTGGGATGTTTCGTGAGGTGTCTCGTGGGATGTTTCGTGAGGTGTTGCCCCGTTGGGTATCGTGAAAACGTGCCCATGCTCCACATGTCTATATCCCTTTCCGGGTTCGTTGGTCCATCATGTTTTCCCCCCGGAAAGGCTCTGGGCCCGAGGGTTCACTTTTGTGGGTAAACCAGTCCCCTCGGAGCCAACTTGAAGGAGGCCGGCGAATTTTTTCCCTGATAAATAACGAGGTCGAAGGAGGCCGGCGAATTAAAATTTGAGGATGTCTCGAGCGAAACGCTTGTGTTTGAAATCCCGATCGATAAATCACAGGGTGCGGGCCACTTTTTCGTGTGTTGAGGATGTCTCGAGCGAAACGCTAGCTCCGCAGAGTTTGCCGAGGATGTCTCGAGCGAAACGCTTGTTTTGCAGAGCCGACCGCGACGCGGAAAAGCGCCCCGCGCGAAGGAATTTCGATGATGTTTCGACTAATTTGTTTGTTTTTGTACGATTTCCTGGAATTTTGGCAGGATGTCTCGAGCGAAATGCACGACCCCACCCTAGCACGACCTTACCCCAGCACGACCACACCCCAGCACGACCAGACCCCAGCACGACCCCACCCCAGCACGACCCCACCCCAGCACGACCATACCCCAGCACGACCACACCCCAGCACGACCCGACCCCAGCACGACCCTACCCCAGCAAGACCACACCCCAGCACGACCACACCCCAGCACGACCTCACCACAGCACGACCACACACCAGCACGACCACGCCCCAGCACGACCACGCCCCAGCACGACCACGCCCCAGCACGACCACCCCCCAGCACGACCACCCCCCAGCACGACCACACCCCAGCACGACCACACCCCAGCACGACCACTCCCCAGCACGACAACTCCCCAACACGACCATACTCCAGCACGACCACACCCCAGCACAACCACACCCAGTCGCACCCCCGTGGAATGTTTCGTGGGGTGTCTGGTTGAGTGGTTGCCTGTTCGTGGGGTGTCTCGTGGAATGTTTCACGGGGTGTCTCGTGGAATGTTTCGTGAGGTGTCTCGTGGAATGTTTCGTGAGGTGTCTCGTGGGATGTTTCGCGGGGTGGCACGACCACGCCCCAGCACGACCACGCCCCAGCACGACCACCCCCCAGCACGACCACCCCCCCAGCACGACCACCCCCCAGCACGACCACACCCCAGCACGACCACACCCCAGCACGACCACTCCCCAGCACGACCACACCCCAGCACGACCACACCCCAGCACGACCACACCCAGTCGCACCCCCGTGGAATGTTTCGTGGCGTGTCTGGTTGAGTGGTTGCCTGTTCGTGGGGTGTCTCGTGGAATGTTTCAAAGGGTGTCTCGTGGAATGTTTCGTGAGGTGTCTCGTGGAATGTTTCGTGAGGTGTCTCGTGGGATGTTTCGCGGGGTGTCTCGTGGGATGTTTCGTGAGATGTCGCCCAGTTGGGTATCGTGAAAACGTGACCATGCTGCACATGTCTTTATCCCTTTCCGGGTTCGTGGGTCCATCATGTTGAAGGAATTCCGTGCCCCTTCGCTGCGTACTTTCCAGCATCGGAGCGTAGTCTCTTTATTGGCAGATGTTCGTCGACTATTTTCAGTGACGGCGGGTGCGCGCGTGTGGGCATCATGTCTGCGCGAATCGAACAAACAAATGTTTGAACCACACGTTCAGGCAAATTCAATTGGCGACGGGACGTGTCACATTTCACGAAGTAATGCTCAGCGCATCACGAGTCGAAGAAGGGACGCCAAACTATCGAAGCGATGGCGGGGCTGCATACGTACACTCAACCCGCCCTTCATGGGTCTGGAGCGGACAGGCGTGTCTGTAGTGCCAGAAGTAACACTAAATCGTGATTGAGCAGTCTCCATCATATGGGCAGCCTTCATCCCAGACTGTTCCATAAGGGTGAGGAGCTCGCCCAACCGCATCAATACGTGTCCGAACAATTGAAAACGTACCGTGCTGTCCTAGTTTGAACTACGGAAATTGCGCCCCAAGCTAAGGGAGGCAGCGATCGCTATGATGGCACATTAGGGCGCTGCAAAGCCAGTGGGTGTTGACGTTACGAAGCAGAGAGCGCATTGCAGTCATTAGTCTTCAATGCTGTACTTTTCTAAGAAGGTTTACTTGATACAAGAAGCTCGAAGAACACGGGTATCGTGCATCAGGATGTTGCAAGCCCATTGGTAAGCACGGGAAGCCAGAAGGTAATGACATATGCTCAGGTGTTGTCAGAAATGCCCCAGATACGTCAGTCTTCTTTTTCCCGGAAAGGGCAAAGGCCCAGGGTTCTCTTTTAGTATGTAAACATAGTTCCCCGTGCCCAACTTGAAGGAGGCCGGCGAAATTTTTCCCTGATAAATATCGAGGTCGAAGGAGGCCGGCGAAATTATTTTTGAGGATGTCTCGAGCGAAACGCTTGTTTTTGAAATCCCGATCGATAAATCACAGGGTGCGGGCCACTTTTTCGTGTGTTGAGGATGTCTCGAGCGAAACGCTTGCTCCGCAGAGTTTGCCGAGGATGTCTCGAGCGAAACGCTTGTTTTGCAGAGCCGACCGCGACGCGGAAAAGCGCCCCGCGCGAAGGAATTTCGATGATGTCTCGACTAATTCCTTTGTTTTTGTACGATTTCCTGGAATTTTGGCAGGATGTCTCGAGCGAAATGCACGACCCCACCCTAGCACGACCATACCCCAGCACGACCACACCCCAGCACGACCAGACCCCAGCACGACCCCACCCCAGCACGACCCCACCCCAGCACGACCATACCCCAGCACGACCACACCCCAGCACGACCCGACCCCAGCACGACCCTACCCCAGCAAGACCACACCCCAGCACGACCACACCCCAGCACGACCTCACCACAGCACGACCACACCCCAGCACGACCACGCCCCAGCACGACCACGCCCCAGCACGACCACGCCCCAGCACGACCACCCCCCAGCACGACTACCCCCCCAGCACGACCAACCCCATATTACGACCACAGCACGACCCCCCCAGCACGACCACACCCCAGCACGACCACTCCCCAGCACGACCACACCCCAGCACGACCACACCCCAGCACGACCGCACCCAGTCGCACCCCCGTGGAATGTTTCGTGGCGTGTCTGGTTGAGTGGTTGCCTGTTCGTGGGGTGTCTCGTGGAATGTTTCACGGGGTGTCTCGTGGAATGTTTCGTGAGGTGTCGTCGTGAGGTGTCTCGTGGGATGTTTCGCGGGGTGTCTCGTGGGATGTTTCGTGAGATGTCGCCCAGTTGGGTATCGTGAAAACGTGACCATGCTGCACATGTCTTTATCCCTTTCCGGGTTCGTGGGTCCATCATGTTTGTTGACACGTGTTCGTCCCAATCGTTTTCCGAAGTAGCAGGCTCATGTGGTCAACCAGGGAGCGGCGTATCATTTGACAATGGTTGAGGTTTTGTCGATAGTGAGTCGGAGGCCCAACGTGCGGCGCATACACAGCCGCGTGAAGAGCGCGTGTCAGTTGTTTCAGCTTATGAAAATCGTGACGTGTGTTGTCGTGATTGCATTGTGATCACGTGAGGGGAGTCTGTTTTTCTCATTTGATTGTTGCGACCATTTCGGAATAGCATTGGTCAACGCGTCATGGTGCGGCATGGCCATGGCTGTCACCATAGCATGCGGAACGTAGCTGTGTCCGAAGGCGAGTTCTCGCATATCCTGCACCGCGATGTGTTCGGATCTGTGGGGTGGTTAGTTGCTTTGGCCCCCTGCTTCTGCGCTCTGCCTCGCGCCCCTCCTTCCCCGCACGCGCCTGCCTTTAGCTGCTCGGGTGCTCGGCTGCTGCTGGACCGCCGTGGGGCCTCGGGCACTGAACACGTGGCCACACAAAGTAGTCAATCAGCAAGGGCTCCCACGAGGGCGCGAAGTTATTCGCGCTTCGCGGTCCTCGTTCCTTCTCCCCCTCCTCCTCGTCCTCCTTTTCTCCCTTTGGGAGGGCGGCGCGAGAGCGCGAAGTTATTCGCGCGCCGCGCTTCGCGCAGCGCGAAGCGCGAAGCTGGGAGCCCTTGCGCACGTGACTCGTGCCAATGCACCTGGTGAGTGCTGTCATCGCCGCGTGCGATTTCAGTGTCTGCGGTGTGGGCTCGTTCGACGGGGGAGGGGAGGGAGTGCCGCGAGGGGCTGGGAGGGGGCACGGGGCGCCCTGACACAGACAGCATGCTTTACGGTGCGGCAGGGACATTGAACTGGAAGCAACACTTGGACCCTTGTTGGCCTGGACGCGTTTGAGGGTCCTCGAGTCCAGCTTCGCCAGGGGCAGAGGCAACGAGCACACCAGCCGGCGCACGCCCGGGTGGCGGAGATCATTGGGATCCGTGCGGGGCACGAGAGAATTGGCGAATTTGGTCCTCTCGGACGCAGCAGGGAGAGCACGGACAGCAAAGGGAGCACGAGACAGGCGCGGCAGGAGGGGCAGCACGGGGGTTACCAGAAGGGGGGGCGGCAATCGTGGCCCGGGCTGGTCCCAGTGGGGAGCGACTTGGCCAAATTTGGCACCAATGCCAGGGGGCCACATGCGAACCCTACCCCTACCCCCCCCCGATTTCTGAGGGGGAGGGTGGGGTTCACTTCGC